>JANZXR010000171.1:38711723-38726313 GCA_027575705.1 Erythroxylum echinodendron
TCAAAGTAGGAAACTCTTGAGAATTAATTTCACTAATATAATCTCCTATGCATAATTAAGGGGAAATAATTGGATAATTGTCTTACTAAAATTACCAATTGGGTTTTAAAATCAATTCAATTAACAAACTAATCTAACTTTCATAGTCGACAAGTTTATCATCCAAATTAATTATTAAACCTAACTAATAATTACCATTTAGGTTAATATATTTCTAATTCTCAACTTAAGCGTCTATAGTTCCTTGTTTCATATTAAGATCCTTCGTTTAATGCCAAAATGATAAAAAGTGTGGTCATACTATTACATCCATTAAGTTCAGAAACTATAGTAAACATAAGACAACAACAAAGGCCCTCAATCATGCATATTTAACTAAAATAGCTACATTAATCCTCAAGAAAAATAGATAAGCCCATAACAAACATAACAAGATTCATCATATTCAAATACTTCAATCTCATCTTTATCAATATAAGAGAAGTTTTTAAGTAATAAACCAAGTAACCAAACGAACTATCAAAAGATAACAAAGTATCAGTCGATCAAGCTAATAGGGTAGTAAGTTCAGTAAATAATAAAAAAGTAAAAAGTAGAGAAATAATGCAACAAATGAAGAACAGAACAAGCAAACAAAGATCGGATGAGGGAATTGCAGTGGTCTCCTACACTCTTTAGCTCTCTGCATTGGCTCTCGTCTTTTGCTCCTGCTTGGTTCTCACCTAGATGATCGGATGCTTAAATTGTTTCCAACTCTCTGTTGTTCTTCTTCTCCACCTCACCAAACTAGTCTCTGCTTTTTTTCCTCTCTTCTCCACCTTCCTTCTCTATATCTGTTCTCTATCTCTGAATGAGTCCAGGTATGCAAAATATAGAATGATAGAATGTTATAATAAGAGAATGTGTGGCCACCTCTCAATTCAAGCCCCTTTTTTAACCTTTCCTTTTCTATTTATAGGTCGAGTCTAAGTTTAATGTAGGTTTTACCTGTGCTGTCAAATCCCTACACACGTTATGCATTAGGCTACAAAGGAATGGTCATGGGGATGAGTATGATAGTCACGAGTGTGACTAATTGTCACCCTGTACAGCCATGGTCATGGGTGTTACCCATTAGCACACTTGTTAATTACAAAGTCATGACTATGACCATGTAATTCATGACCATGTAATTCATGCGTCACTCCCGTGACTTACATGGTCATGAGTGTGACCATGTAATTAAATGTGCGGCCATGCAATTAACTTGTGTGACATGCAAAATTCTTCTGATTTCCATTCAATACTCACAAGATAATCCAATTAACATTAATGCAATATTCATACCATTTTCACTCAATTCATCTCTCATTTGGATCAAAACATAAGAATTTGCAACCAAAATTAAGATATGAAAGTAAGAAAAGTCAATTAAAATTTGACACAACACATGGCCGTGTATATCATTATATAATTGTGTATAAATTCAGAAGATTCATTTTGGACAACTTATACGGTTTGATACCCGATTGTGTATCAAACCATGTATATTCCCAGAATCCTACCTTTTCATATAAATAGAACATTTTGATGGAAAATAAAGGATGGATTGGTTTTGGGAGAAAATGAGGGGCAACGCACGCACTCTTTGGAGACCCATTGAAGGATAGGCTTCCTTATTTTAGTTCTAAGGTGAAATCGAAGTCGAAGACATATTTTGGGCATCTCTTATTTTTTCTCTCTTAGGGATTGTTTATGTTATCCTATGTTTATTGAATTAGGTGTTGTATAAGAATGATCTTAATGCTCTATTAGATTATTTTTATGTAAACCCATTGGTAGAATATTGAATATAATATGTAATCATTGTGTTTTTAATTCATTTGTGGCTACTAATGGTGTCGAATCATTAGGAATAATATAAACTTGGTTAAATGACCCAATCTTATGTGGTTGTTGTCTTGATTAATCTGTTTTCCTAACCCGTATTGTGGTTGTCTTATTAAATCTTGAGAGCTTGTTCTAGGTTCGATAACTAGGTTAAGCTAAAGAGCTTGTTTTAACTAAACATGACCCAAGGAAAAACTAGGGTTAACATAGCTTGTTGTTAACCTACGATTTATAGTTGCTAAGAGAGGTATGAGAATAACAAGACATTGAAGTATGCTTATTCATATATAGGTCGAGATTGAATTGAGAACTAAACTCCAAATCCATTCATCACTTATATCACTTTTATTTTTTTTCTTTAGTTTAAGTTCACTTTATTTTGTTATTTGAATCAAACCCCTAATAACTTAAACATCAATTCTTTTCATATCAAAAGCTTTATACACACTCTCTGTGGGATCGAACTAGACTTATCAATAGCTATAGTTTTAAGTTTAGTTATTTTATGTAATGTTACGACGCGCTACCAGAGACAAGTAATGAGGATGATATTAGTATAAGCTCAGACATGTCTCCTTTAAAAACTTAATGCAAAAGTCATCAAAGATAACCTCAGGCTCCATTTAAAACTATCATTGCAAATTCTCATTTCACTAGGTCTATAAAATAATCTTTCTCATGTGCCTAGGGTCTTCTTATCTTCAAAAAAATAGAAATGTTGAACTCCAATCTCATTTCATCTAACTCTTCTTTAGACCTAAACTTATACTTTTTAGCCTTAAATCCATCAATAAGATTAACGAAGTATTAAAGGGTAAGTGGTGATTAGCCATTCGCCCACTAGGACTAGGTTCATCAAATTTATAGGTCTATAAATCAATTTTAAACTTGCTCTTGTACTTGAACCTCTCTCTCCTAATGAATCACTATATAAAGACATTTAAAGAACAAAAGAAGGTAAAACTTTATTATGAGACAATGTTAGGCCTACATTGGACAAAAATTAATCAATTTAGTTTGCTCAAACTCTCATATATGTATTAGAGCAATAAAAGAAGCAATTACCCAAATAGGAGACATATTATTATTTATGAGAGATGTAGGCACTCGTCATGATGTTTAACTTCAAAACCAATACTCCTTTTTCTTTTTAAACCATATTTAGCTCCAAATTCATCCCTAAAACCTAACAATAAAACCTTCTTCCTTTGAAGAATCACTATTTAAAGACATTTAAAAAATAAAGGAGCTAAAGCTTTACAACTAGACAATGATAAGCCTGCACCTAATAACAATTGAACAATTCAATTTGCTTAAACTCTCAAATCTATATTAAAGAAATAAAAGAAGTGTTTGCCTAAACATGATATATGAGACTATTTATAAGATATGTAAACACTCGTTAGGTTGTTTCCTCAATGTTGCGAGATAATCATATTAGCACCAAAACGTTAAAATTAATCAAGTCTATTTTTCCTTGTAACAGATCTTTGAGTGCAGAATGAGCTTGATCATGCAAAAGGTTAAGGGCAATGATGAATATAAGAGGCTATGTCCTATGAAGATAAAAGTTCCCAAAGCTTCAGAATACGATAGAACTATCATCTAATAACAAATTTTTCCTACCTTAAGATGATATATTATTCAAAAGAAAAGTAATTACAGGATTATTTAGAATACAAACCCATATATTGTAGCAAATCTTCTAAAATTTACCATAAGACCTGCAAAAAGGAAATGATTGTAGGAAATATATTGATAAAATAGATATATACATTACTCTAAAATTTTCTAGCTTAAAAACTTAGGATGCAAAGTTAATCGTTATTTAAAGACAATAAAGTTATGGTTTAAATTTTAAAAATGATGTTTTCATTTCAAGACACCTACGATCAGGATTTAAAAACCTATATATCCATTTTAAGGAAAATCGCATTGGCAATGTTCAAAACTTATAAAGTCAATATCCAACCTCAAGGCAAAATTGAGGTTAAAACTTATATGGAAAATGATACATATAAAAATATGCCTAAAAGCCAAAGTCTAATAAGAAACTCATTAAGTTCATTATTGTTTAGTATTAGCACAAATAATACAATAAACCAAACATCTTGTACATCTAGCCCTAACTAGATCGTCTAGAATATTCTCCTGTTATTATCTTAGGTATAGGTGTCCTTATTCTGTGAATACTTATTATTATAGGGTCTTTATATAAACATTGTACTAGTTTCTCTGAAAAGTAGATATGAAAGCAATGAAACCTTTTCTTTGGTATTTTTGTCTCTTTTTTCTTTATACTATTATGGTATTAGAGCCTCTGTCTCTTGTCAGCCATGAGTGAACTTTTAAAAAGCCTTACCCCACCTTCATCATCCTTTACCTCTGACTCAATACCTTAAAACTCACTTACTACCTTTCCCTCCAACGTCTCCCATTTTCTCACAATCAAGCTTACCCCTGACAACTACCTCATATGGCGTGCTCAAATACTTCCCTATCTATATGGCCACCGCCTTTTCTACTACATGGATGGCTCAAATCCTCAACCACCTCCTAAAACCTCTTATGGCTCCCCAAATCCATCATACATTAAATGGTTTGAATAAGATCAGTTGGTTCTTTCCTTACTCATTTCATCTCTTTTGGAAAAACTCATTGCTTAATTAATGCATCACAAAACCTCTCGTGCCATGTTGTTTGCTCTTGAAACTCTATTTTCTCAATAGTTATAAGCCAAATTTCTTCTTCTTCATCATCAATTTACCTCTCTGAAAAAGGGTGGCGAATCTGTTTCAGAGTATTATAATCGAGCCTTTCTTCTCTCAAACTCTCTTGCAGCAGTTGGCAATCCCATCTCCGATTTAGACTTCAAAGTACCTTCTTGGAGGGCTTGGCTCTGATTTTGATTCTGTGGTTAAATCCCTTACCATTAGACGAGATGTTCTTACCTTTGAACAAAAATTGAGTCATCTTTTAACCTATAAAGCTCGTCAATCTCGACATCTCTGTTCCTCCTATTTTTGCAAATGTTGCTACAACCCAATCACCTTCTACTCTACTAGAATCTCAGTCATCTTTCTCTTCACGAGGCCATGGTGGTCATGATTCCTACTTTCCAAGAGGTCTTGGTGGTTGTTAGTTCACCTTCTATAATGGCCATGGTTTTTATTACAGTTGTGGACACTCTGTTAATAGATGTAGACGCCACTCATCCTTCTTCAACTCCGACTCTGAGGCTTCATGCCAATTAAGTTTTAAAAATGGGCATCTAGCTACAATTTGTTGCCATCGTTATAACCACACCTTTCAACCTCCTGGCCCTAGTTCCATTCTCACCCATTACTCTACTTTTCCTCCAGCAATAGAGGACTCTCTTTGGTATCCAAACACAGGTGCCACCAACCATATGACCTCTGACTTATCTAATCTTAACATTCAATCAACTCCTTATATGGGTCAAGATCTTGTTCGTGTTGGTGATGGTTCTCTACTACCCATTCAAACCATTCACTCAAGTCACCTAAACTCATCTACTGGAAAATATCTCCTTACTCAACTTTTACATGTTCTAGACATTATTAAGAATTTATTATCTGTTTGTCAATTTTGTTTTGACAATAATGTATTCTTTGAATTTCACACTCATTGTTTCTTTGTGAAGGATTGTATAACTAAAGCGGTACTTCTCCAAGGACCCAATCACAATAAACTCTATCCTATTTGCAATCTTTGTCCTCCTTTCTTCCTATAAGCCCTCATCGATGAAGGTACCTTTATTACGAAGTGGCACAATCGCTTGGGTCATCTTGCTTATAGCATTGTTCATTAAGTAATTTCTTCCAACTCTCTACCAATCATTTCCACTACTGTTTCTCATCAATGTCCAGCTTGTCACACCTCCAAGAGCCATCGTCTCCCTTCCCCTTCATCTGTTCATCGTTCCACCATACCTTTAACTCTAATTTTTTGTGATGTATGGGGTCCATTTCCAGTTATTTCTATTGATGGTTTTTATTACTATGTTTGCTTTGTAGATGATTTCTCTCGTTACATTTGGTTATTTCCCATTAAAACTAAAGATGAAGTTGAATCCACATTTCTTACTTTCATAACTCTTGTTGAAAATCTTTTTCATTGTAAAATTAGTTATTTTCAATTTGACTGGGGAGGAAAGTTTCGTTCATTACACAAATTACTTCACTTGGCATTCATCACAGAATCATTTGTCCTCATACTCACACTCAAAATGGGACTGTTGAATGGCACCACCGAACCATTGTAGAAATAAGGTTAAGTCTAATGTCTCATGCTCATATACCTAAAAAATATTGGACCTATGCGTTTTCAACTGCAACATATTTGTTAAATAGGCTTCCTAACCTAACATTGTGCAATGTATGTCCATATGAACTGCTTTTTCACTCTAAGCCCAACTATAATTTTTTGAAGGTTTTCGGATATGCTTGTTGGTCAAATTTACGACCTTATATGACATATAATCTTGAAACAAGGTCTACTTTATGTGTTTATATTACGTAAAGTGCTAATCACATAGGCTACTTATGTTTGAATTTAGTTACAGGATGCATATATGTCTCAAGGGATGAGTTCTTCGATGATTTCAGTTATCCTTTTCAAAATCAAGCCTCATCATCTTCACTCACTCAATTCCCACCTACTATTTTACCTATTTTACCATCTAGGCCTTCCACCTCATCAAGCCCACAACTTACACCTATCCTTTACCCACGTATGCCATCATCACCTTCTTCTTCTAACTCCACCCACTCTATTCCAACTACAACATGCCACCGCCACCGCCACCGCCACCTTCCCCCTCTCCCCTCCCCCACCTCATCATATGATCACTAGGTCAAAATCTCATATTTCCAAACCAGAAATTGCCACTAACAGTACGAATCCTTGGCCTCCTCCAAAAGCCCTCACTATAACTACCTCAATTTTTATACCTAGATTTGTTTCTTAAGCTCTCAAAAGTCCAATGTGGCGTAAGGCTATTGCTGAAGAGTTTGACGCTTTCTTCCATACTCAAACATGGAAGCTTGTCCCTCACTCTTCTTTGCAAAACATTGTTGGCTACGAGTGGATATCTCGTATTAAGTATGCTCCTTCTAGAAATATTGACAGATTGAAGGCCCGACTTGTAGCCAAAGGGTTTCATCAACAACCAGGCATTGGTTTTCAGAAACTTTTTCTCCAGTGGTCAAACCAGTCACCATCTGTGTTATTCTCTCCTTAGCTGTTACATGAGGATGACCTCTAAGGAAAATTGATGTTCAGAATGCCTTTTTAATGATTCTCTTGATGAAGATGTTTTTATGTCTCAACCTCAAGGTTTTGTTCACCTGACTATCCTAATCATGTCTGCAAGCTTCGTTGCTTAATTTATGGAGTCAAATAAGCCCCTCGTGCTTGGTTTGCTTGTCTTAGTGCTCTCTTAGTAGATCTTGGTTTCTCTATCTCCAGGTTAAACCCATCTCTCTTTATGTTCAACCCATCCAAATTCCGTGTCTATGTTCTCATATATGTTGATGATATCATTATCACTAGTTCTTTTGATGATGCAATTTTTGAGTTACTTTTTGCTCTGGGTTCACCTTTCCTATTAAAGACTTGGGTTCCTTAAACTATTTTTTGGGTGTTAAGGTCTATAAAGTCTCTTATGGTCTTATTCTTAGCCAAAGAAAATATATATTTGATCTATTGGCCAAAACCAATATGTCTAATGCTCAACATTTGCCTTCACCTATGGCTTTTAATACCAAACTGTTTGATAAGGTGTGCGCCTTCAACGATCCTAGTCTTTATAAAAGTATTGTGGGAAGTCTTCAATATCTTTCCATCACTCGCCCAGATCTCTCATTTGTTGTGAATCGTATTTGTTAATTTATGCACAATCCTAAGGAACCTCACTAGACAGCAGGTAAACGTATTTTACGTTATTTATATGGCACATACAATTATGGGTTACATATCAAAAGTTCCAATCATCTCACTCTTTGTTCCGCATCTACTTTCTTTGAGGCATATTCTGATGCAGAATGAGGTGGATGTCAAATATATTCTCGTTCTAAAGTAGGCTTTGTTATGTTCCTTGATCCTAATGTCATCTCTTGGACTTCCAAGAAACAACAAACCGTCTCACGGTCTAATACTGAATCTGAATAGCACTCTCTTGCTACAGCCAATAGAGTTATGGTTAAGATATTAAAGACAATGTTTTCATTTCAAGAAACCTATAGTTTGGATTTAAAATCCTATATATCCATTTTAAGGAAAAATTTATAAGTTATATTCAAAACTTATAAAATCAATTTCCAACTTCAAGGCAGGCTTGAGGTTAAAACTCGTAAGGCAAAAGATACATACAAAAATATGCCTAAAAGTCGAAGTCCAATAAGAAACTCATTAAGCCAGCAGTCTCCAAGAGTTACAAAAGATTAAGTATCACAATTTCATAAACTCGTAAGTTATTATAAAAACAATCACTATTTTTAAGAATGAGATTGCTTTTTACCTACCTACTCATATCATTAAAATATTACTTTTCCTCTTTTTATCTCTCATCTAATTGATCATTAAAGACCAAACACCGAAAGTATTTCAGCGATTGGTTTTGCATGTCTAAGATAAAAGCACGACAAGTCTGATAAAATACATTCAAGCTTAGACCTCGATCTAGAAAATTCAAATGCCTAAAAACAATACTTATCAATGAATCATGTTAAAATTCACTCCCAAACTCAATTATTTAAGTTCAATAATGCTAAAAATGCTTAAACTAAAAATTTTGTTAACATTAAATTCTAAACAATTAATGGTACACCTAGGCTAGGTTACATTTTTAGCATAATCAAAATGAAACTTTAATTAGGATTAAATAAACTAGACCTGCTATGGTTTGTTATTTTATCAATATATCCCCTGAATTTTGAAAATTATCAATAAATCCCCTATAATTTTATTTTTATAACATTAAAAGAGTCAAGCGCAAATGCCAAAAAAATGCTATTTTTGTTATATGGCACCATACGTGCCTATAACATTCCATGTAACAAACGACATCAAGTTGTTTATTCGACTCATATAACATCTTGCTTCATACGGCGTTGTTTGGCAGTCCATATGAAGCCACACAAAAAAATACTTTGTTAAGGATAAAAATAAAATGGGAAGTATCGCTATCACATTGGAAGAAAGTGATAGATGCATAAATCATATTATTTCAAAAATAAAGTTAATGATGTCGTGATATGATATTCTTTGTACTCCGTCACTGTATGAGTAACCATGTTACTAATTTTAAGAGATGCATTGTTAAGAAAATTCAGTGGGACGATCTTTATCATTGGTCTTCTTAAATAGGTACATTTTAATAAATATCTCCCTGTGTAAGATTTACTTGCATTTACACTTTCATATATTATTCAAAAGATTCTAAATTGCACGTTATTTAAAACCACCATACTCTGTGCTTGCTTGTTAGATAATGTATAAATTTTATCCATTGATAGAGTAGAAAGTATAGAGTCAAAATATCCTATATTCAAATCTCTCTACTTACATTTTCTCGATCAAACTTGTCGTATAGAACTTGCCTAATGCGAAATATCTGATTAGCGTGATTTGTAAATTATTGCATCAATCCGAAAATTTACTCAACACAAATCCAAAAACTAGCGATTGTTAATTCCTCCATTAAAAAAAAGTATAAATATTAACTCACAACGCGATGACCAAAATGCACAATTACATTCTTGTAAAATTTTATTGCAAAAAATGATAATTCTCAATTTGTCTAGTCTAAAAATAGAGGTAAGAAAGAGGAGAAAACTTTTTATAAGTTATTAAATATGTTTAAAATTACATTGGAATTGTTAAATTACCCTCTAATTTACATAATCGATAACATAATTTTTCATTATTTTTATAATCTTAATTAATAGGTTATGACCACACGAACCACAAAGCATGGGAACAGATCACCTATACCAATAACCTTGTGCCTACCCTGCCATCACAACATCCATCCATCCTGAGCCCCAGGTGATCTAAAGCCACAAAGCATTTCCCAGATGGAAAGGGGTTATTAAATATACGTTATTCCGACACATTCAGTCTAATTGTCACCTCAAAATTTACATTGGTCTGCACGACTGTTATTTGATGGGGAAAAGAATATTTAAAGAGAAAATCTACTAGATTTGTGGTACCTCTTTATACTCATCCGAGGAGGTGGGGAATAAATCCTCTTTATCTAAAATCTAATGTGATCTCAAAGTTCAAGAAAAAGCTCCGTACGAGAGATTATAGGTCTTTATGCAACTCAACTTTCGGTTGAATGTGTAAACTCTACCAGCTGATATGGTTGCATTCACCGTAGCTCCTCTGTAATGCAAACGTGTAATTGAATTCTGGTTCTTGGACCAAATACCAACTTCATGAAGTTCGCCTTCTTTCCAACATATGTTCACTGTCACCCTTCCCCGAGCTTTCAAGCCTTTCACACAGCCATTTGCCCACTTATCTCGAGGTAGAGCAGGAAGAAGGTAGAGATCCGTAGTAGTGCTCTGAACTATCATCTCAGCAATTGCTGAAGCAAATCTGGAAGAAACATTTGCAGAAATAACCCTTTATCTAGGTTCTCACGACACATTTATGCATAAATAGGAATGACCAATCTTGAAGATATCTCATGTAGTCATGCTTCTACAACGTATCACATGCAGGTATGGCTATTATCATATTATCTACAGGAAAATGTAGATTGACCAATTGTGTCAAAACTATTAGTATTAGTCGTCTAACCTAGAAAATTTTGACAATGCAAGGTAGATGTCATAAAGCGTGCGGCTTAGAGGAAACAATTATAAAATAACACATATCAATATGGGCGTAACAATATAAATAAGATTTCAGTGGATCACAAAAAGGAAAGAATCACAGTACACTCGCAGAAAATTTCTCGTTCTTTAAAACCCAGCAAGGACACGAGGATATCCATAGGGCAGTATGTTTACCATGGATATGAACATACCTTTCCGTCTGTGGCAAAGGGTTATTGACAAAAGATTCAGAATTGCTCAAATCCAATGGACAGCCAAATATATAAATGTCGCTTACCCAAAGTTGGCATCAATCTGGAAAGGTGGGTGTGCTCCAAACAAGTTGCTATACAGGCCTCCTTCAAAGGTGGCTTCATGTGCTGGATCTACAAGGACAAATAAATGCTTGATCATCCGGTATGCATGTTCACTGTTATGAAGACGTGCCCAGACAGAAGCTTTCCATACAGTTGACCATCCAGGACCATCCTCTCCTGTATCATAAAGATGTGGACAATTGAGAGATCTCAAGCAATATCATGATTAACATGCTTAGAAACAATAGCCTTCGCAGCACATTTTCAAGGGAACAAAGAATCCAGTTAACCACTCATATATAAAGCTCTTCCAGGACATCAGCACTTCAGGTAGCCAACCTTAGTAAGATGTATAATATTTTCAGTTCAATCCCTTATCAAATTAACCTTCTACATTCCATATATCTCCCAATTTTTCATTTAAAAACATTCAGACTTGCAGTACAATGCCAGAATTCTTTAGTTAGTTTGCTGAGGTAATGCAATTATATTCTTAAATTTGGCATGGAATGGTCCAGTAACATATAGAAGCTTTATGATTAATCCATCTAGCTCAAAAGAAACACCTCTTTTGTAAAGCGTGTTATCTGCAGCTTTACAAATGTCTGGATTCTTCTGAACGGTTACAGTATGACCTGGATAAATACCAAAGAGGTGGGATATATGTCGATGCCGCAGTTCTGGGTCCTGAAAATCCTCTGCCTGCCAAGAAGTAAAAGAAGTATATCATCCCAAACGAACAACATAAAAAGATAAATACCATGTAGTCCAATCTTGAGGTTTCTCAAGAAAGAGAATGCAAGTTGAAAGTAAATACCCACTCCATCACCGAACCATCTCTAGCAATTTTTATCGGTCGAAGCATAGGCTGAATCTCGTGAACCTTTTGAATCAGCTCGTCATCACTTCTTCCCAAAGCCTGTTTCAAAGTAATTCCCCGAAAGCAAATACATTGACCCAATTAATAGTAGAAAACAAACAGTTGTACACTAACTGAAATGCTGATAAATATCATTACCTCAGCGGCAGAAACAATTGAAGAGAATATTTCTCTTATGATTGACATGTCCATGGTTGTTGAGTAGCTTACACTAGCACGCTGCCCATCTGGAGCAATGAACACATGCTCTGGGGAGGTTGATGGATTGGTTTCCAAATATTGCTCTTTCCCATCAATCAACCACTCCAGAAGAAATTTAACACATCCTTCCAGTAAAGGGTATGCCTTATTTTTCAGAAAATCCTATGTAGCAACATCCGTTAGTATATTAACTACCTAAATAAGTTGAGCAAAATCAGTAGTAGAAAAGACAAGCACTGCTGCTGTGTAGAACAGCAGAAAGAGTTCCCGCATTTCTTCAATGTTCTAATATTGATTACACACATAAATAAAATAAAAGAAAATATCATTCTCAGATATTATGCATAAGAATTACTCAGGAGAGCATATCTGTCCTCTATGGTTGCTTTTTCATCTTCTGCTTAAGAGATCATTGACTTTTGTGCCACACAAAAGAAGAAAGTAGATAGATATTAAAGAATAGGCATCTTACTTTATCCAACGTGTAAAGATAATGCTCCCACAAATGTGTAGAAAGCCAGGCTCCACCCATCGGCCACAAAGCCCACACAGGGTCACCTTCATCTGGTGATGTTTTTCCCCACAAATCAGTCACTTGATGTGCAAGCCAGCCATTTACTTCATAGTTCACCTATTCCATGCAGAGAAAGAGCATAAGCAAGATTTAAAACAGTAAATAAAAGTCAAAAAAGAAAGGTAGCATTACCTTAGACTTTTGATTTTAGATAAAGCAGTAAGCAAATGCCAAAGTATCAGTAACTTTAACATGAGAAGGCAATGTTAAGGGATAAACAACAGGACAAGTGGAAGTACGGAATCAAACACAATTAATCCTCAGGAAATAAGGTTTCAAATCGAACCTTTAAAAGCGAATTCAGCTCTCCAAAACAGGTGAATCTGTCCTGTTAATCGGAAACACTACCAAGAGCGTAGCTTACCGCAGAAACCATGTTGATTTTAGACGTTTAGGTCTTAACTATTTTAAGTTACTCCTGAAACCATCTCTTTACCAGATTACTATGGGCCGCATGCATATTTCATTGTTTAATGTAGGCGTATATGAAACTGGGGCAGCAACAAATGAAAAGAGCCTGATCCTCCAGATAAACAAGGGACATCAAGAAAATTATGTACATTTGCATATTGTTAAACATAAATATATTTAATACTTATCACCATATCATTTTCAGCAATTCATCCTAACAAAATTCCAAATCAATGAAATTTTAAATCAAGTATTTCAAAGGATTGATTTGGGAGGAAATCCCACAATGAACAATATGAGGGCAGATTCATACAAAGTAAATAAAGACTGACAGCTAATAGAAAAGATAATACAAACTTCAACAGTGATGAAAAAAGTTGAAAAAGAAAAAAAAAAAAAGAGAAAAGAGCATACTTTTGCTGTCTTACTTCCAGTAACCGCCAGAGTGGACAAGTAATCAAACAAGGGCTCTTGGCACTCACTGAGATTGCAAGGATGTGAAAGCCAGTAGTTCATTTGTAAATTTATATTCAGGTGTTGTGCGCAACTGGAAAAATCAAAAGAAATAGGCTATCATCGTGTTAGCAGAAACTGTTGATCCAAATGGCACAAGAACTACGCACTTTATGTACCTTTAATGCTTCTGTAACAAGTAGTGCTTACATTATGTTTCAGTAGTTTAAATAAATCCGGTATCATGTAGAAATGGATCTGATACTTTGTCTGATGTTGCTTGCTTAGGAACTCTAATTTCTTTGGAGAGTAAGGAAAAATGAAAGGAAGTTTCACAGATAAACTCTCTTTGCCTTCTGGTGGCGATAGACATGGATGGTTTCGGGAACTATAATATGGAATTTGCATACCTTCCCATGCTAGCTTTTACAGCACCAAACTGAACTAACTTAAATATCTAGTCAAGCTATAATGGGTGTCAAATTCTAAATTGAGGATCAATTTTTCATGTTAAAGCAAGCTCATTCCAAGATGAAGAAGATTAAAACTTTCATCCATATTGAAGATAACCTGACTTAAACCAGTTTGATTCCAATAGATAATTTGCAACACAAAAAGTTGACCTCAACTACTCACTCTATACAAAAAGAAAAAGAAAAAAAAACCGTGTGTTTTACTTTTGCAAAGATATAACTTACAGCCACAACCTTTCCCCCAAAATAGAGAAGAAAAATCATTCAAGAGATTCCGTAAGTAATGCAGTAATTAAGCTTTGGTGGTTAATATTATGCATTTTTTATGTGTATATTTATGCATGAAATTTCTTGCACCAATTGTCACCATAAGAGCAAGAATAAGAGAGGCAGAGAAACAAAGTTACATACTCCCATGGTGGTTCGAGACCCTTGCTCCATATGCCCTGCAGATTGGCCACCTGGGTTCCAGGTCTTGAAGAAGAAATAAGCAAATATCGACCAAACTGGAACAATAGCTCCACTAAGGATGGATCTTCATCAGTTTGAAAGGATTTCACCCT
>JANZXR010000171.1:38742707-38761197 GCA_027575705.1 Erythroxylum echinodendron
AAGTTACATGCCAAAAATGCCCTCAATTCATTCTTATGCATTTATTTCACTAACTAGCGAAATAAAATTTTTCTCACTTTGTAATAAATAGTTAATCTCCCAAAATGATTCTATCATTATCCCAAAAATTATTCTAGGGTAACAATTCAAATCTCATGCTTATTCCATAAACTATTATGCTTAATTTAACGAAAAATTTCCAGGGGCCAACATATTGCCCAAAAACCTCTTTTTAAGTGTCAAAATGGCCATACAAGTTGACCCAAATGAGGTGCTTCCAGCAAAAGCTAGAATAGTAATTAAATGTATGAATTTTGGAACTTTTGAAGTACAATTGATGTTTACATCAGTTTAGTAAGGAAATATACCCGAGAATTTGTCATGAGCATGCATCATATATATTCAATATACATAAATGAATGCTCCATCATGCACAATAGTAATTTGTATATGTGTTAAATGTTATAGAGGAACGCATAGAGCGACCACTTCCAGATATTACCGGGACTTCGAGGTAATAAGCAATAAGGAAGTTTTTGTGAGTAATCTTAGATGGTCACACCTTACTTTATTCTACTTGTTGATTTCAATTTATGTTGATTGTGTTGGAATTCTAGAAAATGATTGTCCGAGGCGTCTGATGTATGTTTATATCATTGGAAGTGCTACTTGCATGTAAATATGATTAACTACTTGTTTTGCACATGAAATGTCTGAAATGACTTTATTTTGTTTAAAAACTATTAAGTCTTAGTTATGGGTAAGTAGGCATACCTAGAAGGGTCTGTAGCTGCTCCTGTGACACTTTGGTGTCGAGACTTTGGTCTCTCCTGTGAAACTTCGGTGTCAAGACTTTAGTCTCTCCTGTATGAGTCCCGTTACCCGCTTCTGTAAATGGTTTAGTAGTCATCTGATTTAGTGTTCTAATATATGTTTGATTCTAACATAAACAAAATTGTATTATGATTTTGAAGGGTTTATATCCTCTTTTGATATTCAGCTCTATTAACTATAAATCTGTTCTGAAATGCATTATGTCTGTTTTATTGTTAAACCAATCGGTTAATGCATGCTTATACTATTACATGATTCAGTATGATGAGTTATCACTTTATATATAGATTAGTTATTATTCACTAAGTTATATGCTTAGCACGATGGATTTGCCCCGTGTAGGTTCAGAACGAGGATTATAAAGACTAGGACCAGACAACCGCAATGGCCAATGGAGTCTGAGTATTGTTTTGAAAAAAATGTATTTTGAATATATTTTGTCTTTTTTATAAAATGTATGATTCCGAATTGTTGTAAGTTTTTGTATAGCTATGTTTTAAGCTGGTTTCAATTTTTGGAACAAATTTGTACTAAGTTTATGCGACATAATGTATGTATGTTTTGAGCAAGTTTGGAATGATTTAAAATGTATGTTTGTTCCAGTTACTAAAAATACATGTAATGAATGTATAGTACATTTTTGAAATGCTTCCACATCCGTCTATTATTTGTTTCTGTTTTTAAGTCCAATTAGCACTCCCGTATCCTCCCAGGGGGTATAGGAGCGTCACAATGAATTTCCAAACATCTAAATTTTGCTCAAAATCCTTATCATAAAGGACATAGGTAGGTCTATGTCTATTTCAATCCCAAATGTTCTTTTCATTTAAAAAAGCAACTCCTTTAATGGTTACAATCATCTTTATTAGTGTATTAAATAATTTATATGCTTTAAATGTTTAATTTACATTTAAAAAATATGCATTTCCTTTGATAAGATGTAATTTGATTATGTTAGTGGGATTTATCTCTTTTGTTGGGAGATGATAAGTGGAGATTAGATCAAATTGAAGTAATATTTGTTAAACTACGAATTTTGGAAAAATATGACAAATTGCTACTGTGGATAAGGTGAAATCATGTCTAAAGCTAGATTCACTTCAAAAGTTTCAATTTAAATAGAAGACTTATTTACGACCTTATTATGTAAAGATTTAGATTTATTTAGAAGATAATCTCTAGAATATTGAAAGAAGTTATTTTAGGAGTAAGAAAGGAGAGGAGAACATCACAGACCTTCTCCTTAATTCTTTTTTGTTTTTCTTTATGTTTTCTCTTCAACTTTTACCTTTTCTTCTATTTTGGTGGTAAAACTCTAAATCTAAATTTTCTCATTCAAGGGGACTTAAAACTCTAGTTATTACCTTGTAAAGTTTTGTTCTCAACATACTTTTTTATTTTAATTCAAGTATTTCTTACTTTATGTTCTTTTATTACATAATTAATCAATATAGATTAATACGTCAAATTAATTTAATGTTAGTTATTCTATTACTATTCATGACTTCACATTTGGCATGAATGATTGATATCATGAATGATTGGTACAAGTAGTAAATAAATTGTTTATAAATTTGCATATTAACTTTTGAGAAACAAGAAGACTAAATTAAATAGTTGCAGTTATCTCAATTATTTAATTTAAGGTTTAGTCTTTTTCATTTAACTTATTGCTATCATTTGATTAATATGGAATATTATCATACCAAATCAATTCATGGTAAATTTTGATTGAGACTTATTATAGCTATCCTAATAAGTTTCAGACTAACTACTTGAATTATAAAAATTATTCTTTATGACCAAGTATCAAAGTTACATTGAATTTCTCATTTTTATACTTAGTTTATTCATTTTGATTCCTTGTTAACTTTAGTTAATTAATCATAAACCTCTGCTTAGTTTTATTAATTGAAATTAGAAAATAGTTTTAGTTTTCTTATGATTTAACCTAATTTCATGACTACTACAAGAGTTTAGTAAATTAAAATTAATTTTGAGGTCTTCAACAACATCTTTTAGTCTTCCTTATTATCAACTTTATTCCTTTTTCATCTACGACATAGGCATATGTAATGCATCTAAAGATTTTGATGTAATCTACAATTGGTCTTCTCCTACTCCAAATCTCTTCAGTGTCAAATGTTGAATAATAAAAGTTCGGCTTTTATTCAAAATATGAATGCTTCAAGAAGTCTTTGCAACTTTTTCCCTTACCAAAACGCTTCTCGCCACAATGAGAATGGTTCTTTTTTCTCTCTGTCTAATACACCATCTTATTATGGTGTATATGTAGTTATAACGTTTCTTCAAATGTCATGTTCGATGCCAAAAAAAACATCAAATCGTTTTAAACAATATTCACCACTTTGATACGTTCAAATAGGTTTAATAGTCTTTCTTGCTTCATTGTTCACAAAATTTTTAAACCTTTTAAATGTAAAGAAAGCTTCTGATTTATTCTATAAAAATAAACTCAAGTTTCTTGAAAATTTACCACTAAATGTAATTAAATATCTTGGGGAAGGGGGGAGGTTAAGGGGGTAAATTGGATATTTATAAAATTAAAAAAATTTCTAACAAGTGTACTTAATTAACAAGTGTTGATTATAAAAAATCTCAAAATTTTCTTAATTTTACAATACTAGCCTGAACTTTAAGAAGAAACGCCAAAATACCTCATCTTTTAATTTGCTAAAAAAATAACCTGATATTTTCTCGTTAACATTAACATGCCATATGGCTGACATGTGTATCTTTTTTTTTCAACTCATTTGTTCCATATTCAATTAAAATTTAAACACAAAACAAAACCTAATGATATTGTGCTGCAACATGATTAATTTTAGTCCTCCCTTACTTCCCCTTCCATGGTAGTCATCGCTTGCTTCCCTTTCAATGGTAGTCCCCTCCTGCTACAACACGATTACTCTACTACAATCTCCATTCCACAGTAGTCCTCCCTTGACGATGGTCCTCTTTTATTCTTAACAATACTTTAATCATCATATGATTACTCATTTATGGTTTGTGGCTTCTGAGTAGTTAGTGGGTAATGAATGGTTACTTTCACATCTTCATATGGCTACTAATGAGTGTTGCATGTTATGTAAAAACCTCGAGTGAAATTTACATATAACTTGAAATTGTCTTCATATAACGAAAATTTAGGATTTACGAAAAGCAATTACATGTGTCTCATAATTTTCTTTGATGGTCAGTGACTTGGTACATCTTGCTGTTTGATTGATACTTCATTCTATATTCTTTAGGTCATTATTTTAAATATGAGATTATGATATTTTATTTTAGTTTATCAAGAAGATAATAGTGTAGAAAATCGAGCAATACGGCAGTTTTCAGCTCTTAATTTTTATATATAAGCTTTTGGCTTTACTTTGCTCTCCTTTGTATCGCAAAACAATGCATGTTACATAACTAAATTAAGGTACAAATGTGGAAATCCTTTACGTATTGTGAATATTAGTAGTAACAATCACATATAGTTTCATTGAGACATGTTTACATTAATTAAACAAGATAGTCAATAGTTTCTTGAGTTTAATAAGATCAATGACTTGCTAATACTATGATTCCCTAACTTCATTGAGTTTTGATTAGTTAAAAGCCTTTCCTCCAGTCCTTTATGTCACTTAAACAGAGAGGTTGAGAAAATAAGTATGATGCATGGTAATGTTTGAACCCAACAGGGCTCTTAGCAAATTACTTATGGCTTCCTTTTTTAAAAAAATATTCATGAATCCTTTTAAAAAATCTTATATTCTAATTTCAGGAAAATATTGCTTCAATATTTTTTATACGACACAAAATTACCCTACTGCTTATTTAGATATTGGCTAATTTTCTAAACTTATTCATTGTTCATCGTATGCTATTATTTTATGTGTAGCCTTTCATTAGCTATTGTAGCAGTTGTATAAATATGTGTTAATCATACTTAACCATCAAATGTATTAATAAAAGGGTGAAAATAAATTTTATGTGGTTTTTATTACATCTACACCTAGTATATACTTGATATAGGAAGAGTGTGAAGTTAGTAGATTCAAGAATCCTATTTATCGTTGTTTCAACAATTTCGTAGAAAGAAAAAGGAAATACTCTTAATTTTGTCAAGATAAGGCATTATGTTCAACGATAAAACAAGATTAGTAACTTTTGTTTTTATTATATTTAGTATATAATATGGATACTTTATCCCAAGTAATTTTTTAGATTCTCTATATTGATTTTTCCAATTAAAATGGCAAGATGAGCTATAGATATCTAGTGCTAAACCTAATATTGTTCAACATTTTAATCATTATAATAATAAATATAAGTATTTTCTCTGTATTTATCAATGAATTATGATTATTTTAGTCATATCTTATACGACATTAATGTTATGCAACTGAACAGTGATCATTCAAATTCTAGGTATCTTATAGTTATATGGTCTTGGTAAAAGAGTTAAGGATTTGTTGTTATAAAAAGTTTTCTAGGCATCTTAGGTACATTAGGGTAAGACTTTTATCCATAAGATATGTTATCGTGCAAGAGATGATTTTATTTATAATTCATAAATATTTCAAAAATTGATATAAGTTTGATATTTGTTTTTTTATTTTTATTTTATAGTTCTATATGACTATATGTCTTGGGCGTCTGATGTTGTTTTTAAAAAAAGCTACAATTCAATAGTATCTTAAGGAGTAAAACAAAAAGGAAGGAGTTAAATGTATAATTGTGCCAATTGAATTGCTTCAAGTACTTAAACATAATTTCATCTTTTGGTATTTATTTGATACTTTTAGCAAAATATTCCGTATGTTGCAATTCATTCTTAGGAAATTTTTATAGTGATCAAACTATTTTGACATTATAAACAAAATATTGGTCATTTCATTAATGACATGAGTTTAAGACCTTCAATACCTTTCAAAAATGACTTGCCAAAATGTATCTTTGAACTTAATCAAAATGTCACTCCATAATCTCAATAATAACAAGTACCATAATCTCAATAATAACAAGTTTAAAGAGGTTTTAATAGTTAAATATCTATAACGAAGAAAATGGATTTTACTTAGTGATAAATGATTAGTTGACTATATTTATATACCCATATTTAAGAGTTTTGTTTGAGGGTGAGCTTTACTGCAACTGTTAAAGTTGCTCCTTTGTGACCGGAAGGTCACAGGTTAGAGTCACAGAAATAGCCTCTTTGTAAAAAATACGAAAGGAAGGCTGTATACATTGATGACCCTCCCCCGACCTTTGCAAAGCAAGGAGTCTTGTGCAATGAGTATGTTGAGTTTGAGTTTTACTTAAGAGTTTTACTTGTTATGTAAGAGTTTTATAGTATTTTGCTTCAAGTGTGTTTCTAGGTGATAATTGCTTTCATAGACTAAGAGGAGAAGAATTTGGGTGAAATCATGGCATAGAATAGAATAATTGAAGCAACTTTGCAGGTACACAGTCATGTATAGTGACCGTGTAAGTTACTGTAAACATGTGGAGCTTTAAAGACATTATTTTTACCCTTATGAAGATACATTGACATACACAATTGTGTATATTGCTTGTGTATGATTCTGCAACCATATAAAGTCACCAATTGAGGTGTTTTTGAGATACACAGTCACTTATGTGACCATGTAAGTGATTGTATATCTCCCAAAAAAACCTAGTTTTTGCTATAAAAGAATATTATGAGGGTTACATGGTGAGGGAAGCAATTAGAGTTGTCAAAGACATCATAAAAGGAAGAGAAAAACACAAAAATAGCTGCAAATTATAAGAAAGAAGATCAAAAAGTGGAAACATCAAGATCAACTATAGCTTTCCATATTTTCCAGATTAAGGCTTCAAGCTAATTTCATTATTTTCTCTTATTCTATCTCATTACCATGTATGTTAAATCTGAATAGTTATATTTTGAACATGGCTATGGAGCTAAATCTATATTAGGGTGTTATTCTTGAATAATTTTATATAACTTTTACCTTGTTGAATTTAATATATTACAACTTTGTGATATTTGTTTGTGCTCATAATTGAGTTAAATCGAGAGATTAAATGAAGTTATTTGTGCAATAAGAGTTGGCACCTTAATATACTTACAAATATCAAGTTAATAAGCAATTGAAGAGAGATCTTAATTGTGAGTTAATTATCCTTATGATTGTTTCAAATCCAATTGCGTAGTTAGGAGTAGTTTTGAGAACTCGAGAGATTACAACTCAACTTTTATCTATTTCAATTATGATTACTTGCTTAGATCTCAAGAGAGGGTAATTAAAACATTTGAATATCTAGGATCAAGCATAGTTGAATTCACAAGGTGAAGGGAAGATAAAACAAGGATAAAATAATTCTTAAGTTTCCATTATTGAGTAACTTCGATTTCATTATTATATTTTGCTTATTGAGTTATCAAGTTTTGTTAGTTTACTTTAATTTTCAATCAATTCAATCTTTTGGTTACCTTTAACAAAGTGTAATTCAAGTTGTTAGGTGACTATATTCAATCCTCATGGGATCGATATCAATTATATTACAATATACAATTTGTATCCTTGCAGTATTGAAAGTTTTTCAATTAAGACTATCAACACTTAACACAAAGAAATAAGTTTATTCAAGATCTTCAGCTAAAACTACAACAAACAAATAATAAAAAGGCAATAATTGAAGATCAATTATCTAAGACAATCAAACATCTATATCCATATCCAAAATAGTAAAACGTCCTATGTATGTCCAAATCACAATATAAGGTTACACACACACAGACACAGACACAGACACAGAGACACACACACATACACACACACACACAGAGTTCAAATACATATCCAAATCAACACAAAGTTGAAGCATGGTTTATTTTGTTATTGACTAACCACCGTATATATATATAGACACACACAGACACACACACACAGCTCAAATACATATCCAAATCTCAACACAAAGTTGAAGCATGGTTTATTTTGTTATTGATTAACCACCATCAAATTGAGATTTTACTGGAGTTAAATTTTTTGCCCTTACTTTGAATCTTCTTCGAGTTGTAGTTGTTGTTTAAACATTTGTATTTTGAGAAGCTTGAGATGGTTCAAACATTTGAAATTGACTTCTAGCCATCTATAAACAACATTAACGAAAAATATGCTATTACTAATTTGAAATAAATAATCATTAATTAACTAAAAAATTGTAATTTGGTAACAAACCTTCAAATATATGTTTCTAATAACTTCTCCAAATGTTACTTCATATCCTTAGGCGGCTTGTGTACACATAAATGTTTATAATATTTAAAAATGTTAAAGGAAAACAAAAATTAGAAGTGAATATTCACTCACTAATAGACGTTGTAATGTTAGATCCTGTAAATACTGATTGTATACCTCTTCTTTTTACACTACTGTCAATGTTGGATGTAGGTGCCAATTTTTTTTTATGGTCTTCCTCTTTTTCTCTGCATTATACATCTAAAATGTGAAATGAATGGCGTTAATTGAAAGAATATTTATCACCAACACAATTATAAATAAATACATAATTATATTAGTGATTTCAAGTGGTCTCAAAAGTTGGTCCTTATTTTTGCATCCTTTTTATTGTGACCAACTTCAAAATAATGTTGACATCTTATAAGTACTTCAACTTTGCTCAATTAGCTTGGATTTCATGATTCTTCATCTTTATCTTTCGAGCCTTCTTAGGGCTTTTAGGCGTTTTCTTAATAAAAGGAGGTAATATAGGTTGCAAGTTTCCAATCTTTGTCCAAAATTTTGGAATGTTAATTATCCATTGATATCCTCCCTCTAATTTGATATACAAGCAAATGCATGCTTTTGATATCCTCCCTCTAATTTGATATACAAGCAAATGCATGCTTATATGAGATTCCTGTTAAATCCCAAAGTCTACATTGATATGTTCTTGCTTATAAAATCAACAATGAATTTATCTGTAAAATGCATTACCTCAAATTTCAAACTTCTGCTTATCTTGGTGGTATAGTGCCTTGCTTCCCATTGTGCAGTCTCTATGTTCTTTCTCACCTTTAGATATATATCATCAATGGATGTGATCATTACATCTTTTTTTCATGATTTCGAGTCATTAAAGCAACTCGAATATCCTCTAATATATTGTCTAAGCCTTTTGATCATGCTTCATGGATGAATACATTAAATGTCTCTAATATATTGTTATGGACAATTTCACACTTTAGTCTTATACTAATAA
Organism: Erythroxylum echinodendron; assembly: GCA_027575705.1. NCBI lineage: Eukaryota > Viridiplantae > Streptophyta > Magnoliopsida > Malpighiales > Erythroxylaceae > Erythroxylum > Erythroxylum echinodendron. The sequence goes on from JANZXR010000171.1 coordinate 38,751,807, forward strand.
AAGCTTTCATAAAAGTCTTAAGATTCCTTGCTTTAAAGTCATCGTAAGCCTTTTTTGATAAATTCTTCAACTGCTCCATTTTTTCATTAAATTCCACTTATGTTGTGTAATTAACTGCTGTCAAAATGAACTCCTATATATGTGGCCTTTATAGAATTTAGACTAGTTGGCATCGATATGTTAGGCACATTTTTTATGCTCTACTTCTAAAAAGAGATTCTTCAATGCATCTAATAAACTTTGAATATAAAAAAAGAGCATACAAAACATTGTAATATAAGTCTAATAATTCAAAACAAATTTACTAATAAACAATATGAATATGGTAATGTTAACCTTTGTTGATTGCTTACAAATGTCTATGAATGCCCACTAATGATTAGATCATAACCAAGAAGACTTAAAAACCAATGCCAAAATTGTTAATTCTCTCCCTTAACCACTGCCCAATATATTGGTACATCTGACTACATCCATCACACCTAACTGCATCTAACAAAGCTCCTCTAAGAAATGTCTTTAAAAAATCCATTTAATGTTATTGGTTTTGGACAATAACCAAGGAAATAATACTTTAATGCATTAAATACCACATAAAATCTATTAAAAATAGTTATCCAGAAATTTCATCAAGTTCATTTTGGACGATGAATTGGCTTACTTTATTAGCCTGCCATAATTTTTGTCCATAAGACCACAATTTTGTATAATTCCCTTCTATTGATCCTCGTAGCATCATAAGAGCTTCCTATTTAGCCCTATAACATTGAGATTTAGTCATTTGTAATGCATACTGTAACGCCCCAACATATACTCTAGAAGTATGATAGTATGTCTAGAGTGTATTAAAAAGTGAACATAATGAATTAAGTACATCTTAGTAAGAGATGTAGATGTACTTACGGTAAAAGATAAGGATAAATGGATAACTTGTTCGCTTCGGCATGGACATACATACTTAGACGTGAAATATGTATAAAATTTTTTGATATGTTTGCTCGGATTTATGAATGTGATGTGAGAGGAATTGATAAAACAAACATTCCATAAGTAAATGGGATGTTTTTGGTTAAATTGGATGTATTTTTGTGTTACTTTTGCATAATAAGATCGAAGTTAGTTGATTTGGGATGTCTACCTCATTGAATGGATAGACTCCACTGAATATGCTTCTGTAATTTGGCCATATCTTAGTCTGTATACATCTAAATTAGATAATTAAAATTGGAAATTAATATAGAGACATAGATCTAAAACGTTCATAAAGGAACCAAATCTGATTCTGCCTCTAAGATTTTTTAATTTTGGTTTGAAGTTGAGTTCTAGTTGTTGTTCTTATTTTTGAACAGTCGGTGATTTTTGGGGTATAACTCCCGATATAATTAACCAAATTGTATGAAATTTATGTCATTAGAAAATTAAGACATAGGGGAATGAAATTAATTGATAAGATAATATGCAAATATGGGAATTAAAGGAAGAAGAGGGACCAATATGCAATTTTCCTAAAGTTAACTCATAGACCAATAAGATTAAAGCATGTGTGTCCAATGGAATTGTAACACATGGTCCAATAGAGTTATAACACATGGTTCAATAGAATTGCAACACATGGTCTAATGGGATTGTAACATATGGTCCAATGGGATTGTAACATATGGTCCAATAGGATTGTAACATATGGACCAATGAGATTAAAACATGTGTCTAAGACTAGAAAATTTATTAAAAGGCATATGGAGAGGGGAGATAGACGAAAATTTGATGGCTTAACTTTATGTTTTTCTTCTCTCTATTTCACCTTCTTGAGCCCATTATTTTTCACTTGGTGATTCAAGCAAAACCAAAGAGAAAGGGAAGGAAAAGCCTTAGAAGAACTACTTTGTCAATTTTAAGGTTTGATACTTTACTTAGTTGATTTCTGTATTTGTGTATGATTGAATGGATATAAAGATTCATTTGGATGTGGAATTTTTTTATGGGATGTTTCTTTGTTGTTATTTTGGTATTATCTTAGATAGAATCGATTGAATATGACAAGAGAGCAATGTGTAGTGGAATTCTGTCCAGGGTTTGTTTGAGTCAGTCATATTGTTTGAGTCATAACTCAGCCTAACCCCCCCCCCCCCCAAATTGTGTGCTTTTAGTTGCATTTGAAACCTAATGCATAGAGCTAAATATCTCTAGAAGAGACTCTGTCTTAATTCTGGCTCTATGACCTTGGAAATTGAGATCGAAAAAGATGACCTCATGCTGCCCCTATTTTGGAGCATCTTGTGATGTTTTGCTTGTATCTTATGATTTAGAAGTCTAAATGGTATGATTGATGGTGCTATCAAAACTTAAGACATATAGGAACAATTATTTAGAGAACTTATCACCCAGAAACCTCAGTTTCTATGTCAAAATGGCCATACAAAACTGACCTAAAAACTGTCCTGTGAAAACAACTATTTGGAGGTTTCGGGTTCCTTATCCCACAATTGTGGGAAATGGTTAGGAAGGTGAAAAAAAAGAGATTTTATGTAATTGATGACTGTATAAGGTTAGTTATGTAATAGTTAGTTTAATTATGCATGATTAATTGAGATGATAATGTAAAAGATGTATGGTGTACAATGTTGAATTGCTTAGTGTGTTCATGAATGAATGAGTTCCAAAGGCTTACTTATATATTATGAACTGAATTGGATGTATGTGAATTGGAAATTTCTGTGATAATATTGTGATAATACCAGACCATCAGTTGTCGGAGGAGTTTGATAGTTGGGATTGTATTGGAAGTGCCTTCTATTTGTGTCAATATACCCAATTTGTGAAGACTCAATACCTCTATTGATACATCGTTCACATGCTTGTAGTTGTATGAAATGTTAGTTTATTTGACAATCAGTGAGTATGTCAAGTTGAACAAAATGGAATAAAGTGATATGTGTTGCAATATGTCCCTTGTATGAGGATTCTGAAAGGAACTCTTTTTGTTTTAAAACTGTTAAGTCCTAGACATGGGTAAATAGGCATGCTTAGAAGGGTATGCAGCTACTTCTATGACAGTTTGGTTTCTCCTGTTACTGATATTTGGGTGTTTTCTGTTACTGACACTTTGATGTCTCCTGTTACTGAGACATAAGTCTCTCCTGTTTTGTGATACCGATCATGGTATATCCTGTATTAATCCCGTTACCCACTTCAGCATAAAGGATTAATAGACTAACTTGTTTTGTATTCTGTTATATGCTCAGTTTTGATATAAATAAGCTTTGATCTGAAACATCTAAGCTCTATTATGAAATAAGCAAATTATGTTATGTTACAGACAAGTTTTGTTCTGATATTACAATATTCAGTTTTGAAATTGGTGAGTTTTTAACTGAAATAAATGTGTGACCTGTTTTGATATGTTCTGTTTTGTTCTGAGATTCATGATATTTTGGTTCAGTTTGGAAATGGATAAGTAAACACTACTTATTATCTTATGTGATTTTGAATATGCGAATGTTTCGATGACTGTTTGAAACAATTGCCAACTTGTATCCTGTTTAGTTTATTCCCCACTAAGGTTTAGGCTTAGCACGGTAGTTTTGCCCTGTGTAGGTTTAGATAGGAGGGTTTAAAGATTGGGACAATAACAACCGCAGTGGCCATGAAGATTGTATTTTGTTCTGGAAATATAATGTTCAGTTTGTTTTGAGTTGTTCTTCAATGTAATGACATATGTTATATTTTGTGTTTTGCTTAATGGTTTGTAAAAACCTTAATACAATTTGAAATTGGATTTAAGGCTTGTATGTAATAAGTATAATGTGTATGTTTTGTTCTGAGTATGAACTAACCAATGTTGAAAAAAATATATGCTCCTTGAGTTTCTGGAAATGCTTAGTACGTATTGGATTACTTTGGTTCTGTTTTGTGTAACATTTGCATATCCTCCCAGGGGGTATATGGACGTTACACATACTTCCTTTAAAGATCATCTATCATCTTACTAATTTGCTAATTTAGGTTCCTTCTCAACTTGTGTGAGAATTCAATTGGTATCCACTTCTTACTAGTATGTTTTTTTTTAATATCTACATAACAAAGGTTTTTTCATTTCTAATCCAACTAGTATAAGCCTTAAGGGATAGTGTGGATCATAAACATCTTCCATTCTCACACCATATCTCATCATTGAAACATCATACCTATTTGTAGTCACATAATTTCTAATTACCTCCCTAAACTGAACCTTATCCTTAAACTTCATGCCAACTTAAAATTGAAAATCTTTTAAGCCCACTTTTAGATTAAAACAATATATTTCTTTCTTATGTTAGAAGCCTCGCACCTACCATCATCACTACATATTGGTAATTAAATTTTAACATCACTATCCTTATACTCACTACACCAACCTTGTGAACTCCATACTTTTTCTTTTTGAATTATTTGAATAAGTTCGCTCTTCATTACTATATTTTCCACTGTTTCCTACCTCATTTACAACATCATCACATTTAACCCACTACCAACCTTTGTCCTATATTTCTTCTTATTAGCTCTTGCAATGACTTATTTTTTATCATCAATTGCATAAATTTCATCATCGCCTATATCATTTTCATATTTGGTCAATCTTCATCATCTTTTTCCAGATGAAGTTAGAATCCCCCTCTTTATTATCGATATTATAATCAGTTTATTTACCATTAGTAGTAGAATTATTATAACCATGCTCATAGTAGGTTTCAACATTATTGCTCTTCAATTCTTCTATGTGCTAAAGCATTGATAACATGTCCTTATCACGGAGTAAGTTTAACTCTTTCAAGCATATAATTGATTCTTGTAGAAATTTGTAAAACATAGATACAAATATAGTTCTTTTATCTTCTAATACTCCTTTTAGTACTAACATATTAAGTTCATCAACACCAATATCCTTCTTCTTTTTGATCTTACCTCCAACATCTTTATTTTCACCATTCTTTCCAATACCCCACTATAATAAAAGTTAAAATTTACCAACATCTACATCATAAAGAATTTTAATATTTCCAACAAAACTTATTAAAGTGTAACAAATCAAAACTATAAGCACCTAAGCAAACCAAAATGATAATATGCTCTTTCTTAGAATTCCCATAATTTATTTATAAAACAAGGCCTCAAGGTGTGAAATTAAAAGAAAAATAAATCAAAATAGGAATGCTAAATAACAAAGATAACCACCTACTCAGCTCATCACCCAATTGATGCCAAGAATGTTGCTCCAATTTATATAGAGAAAAACTATATAAGTTCTAAAATACCAAAATATCAGAATTTGAAATAGAGAAAAACTATTATGCATTTCAACATAATGCCAACATGCTCTTTAACTTATATAGAGCTAGAAAAATAGTTAACATTATACGTATAGGTAGAGAAAGCATCCTAAAGATAAGGGGTTGAAGTGGTGATTGTTGTGGAGAATGAAGAATGTTAGGGTTAAAGTAGAGAAAAACTATCAAATCCTAAACAAATCAACATGGGGGCTAAGAAATTTTCAGTCACTATAAAATTAAAGTATACACCCAAATGCCTAAATGAATATGATTTGCCCTATTGTAATATTCAATCTATTAGAAAAGCAGTTGAAATCCCTATCATCTTAACTCTTAGTTGGCCTACTATAGTATCTTCAAATTCGTAAGAGAAAACAAATATAAGCTCCATTAAGTAACGAGAATGAAGCAGCACAAAATGCTCTTCATCAACAGAACTCACACATGTTTTATGAAAATGAATGTTCCTTCAAATAATAACTTCCCTAATATCCATTTATTACGCAAAGCTAGCACTCGTTAAATAGTACTTTGTAACAGTGGAATCATCATCAACTACCTTCGCCTTTTTTTGGGATAAGTTTTGGAAAAGGTGCCAACTAACCATAATTCTATACCTCCATCTACAACGTGAAGGACCTTCTAATTTATCATATTCCCAATTACTCCCACAATTACTTCATTAATCTTGTAATTTTTCTCATGAATTTTAATATCCAACAATAAGAACATCTTACACAAAATCTCTGAACAATTAAATAAACTATAAATCTCTTTATAAATATCCATTTAATAAGGTCCCCAAATCATTATATGTAGCCATCATTCATATCATAGCAATAGTTAGCAAACAAACATGTTACCTGTTAAAGCAGTACATTCCTCTAATTAGATGAGCTCACTTTCAAAACTTGTTTTCACCGACGACAAGACTTGGAGATAGTTGAAATATAATAGAAGAATGACAAGATATATGGAAGATCAATCAAACCAATTCAACAACATTGAAATGAAAAGCATTTATTTCTCAAACAAATAAACTAGGTTTATATTAACTCACCTAAAAAATGTTTGACAATCCCAATTGTAGCTAAAAGAGGATTATCGTGGAAGGGAGATTGTAGGAGGATAATCATATTACAACAGGTGAGCCTTATCACTGAAGGGGAAGTAAAAGATGACTAAGATTAATAGTATTATGGCAAAATGTCATCAATAATTTGGAAATTAGGTTTTATTTTGTGTTTAAAATGTAATTGAATATTAAACAAATGAGTTAAAAAAAGATACATATGTCAACCCCATGGCATATTAAAATATCTAACATGGTTACGTAACAACATTAATAAAAAAACTTAATGTCAGGATATTTCTGTAACAAACATGAAGTGGGGGTAATTTAACGCCATAGTTTAAACTTCAAGATTTTTTTATAATTATCCCATCTAACAACAATCAATATATATATATTAATAAATGGATTGCTTAACATAAACCAATCAAACCATTGAGTAATAATTTAAAGTGGATAGGGAAGGGAGAATGCAACTAATTTACAATAGTTTGGCAAACAACCTTGCCTATGTCCACTTCCAAGACTCTTCTTAAAGTGCCACTAGAATTCTTCTTTCAAGGTAAAGAATAACCTTTGTATAATCTGTCTCAGCAAAAAGCAACTCTTTACAATCTTCTTCTAAAATGAAGAGGAATTTCAACCTCACTTAGATCATCACCCAGGTATAATAATATAATGCTTCAATTATAACTTAAAATACTTTATCACTTGATAATTTTAAAAAGACTCACTTATGTAATACGAAACAATAATGCTCAAATGATTGCAAAATACTTGAAAATGTGCGTAAAATGTACCCAAGTGCTTATTGATTATAAAATTAATGAGAAAACGCCTATTTATAGTATTTTGTGACCCTTTATAGCTATTGAAGTCAAGAACTAACCATTACAACGGCGACTTGGAGTGAACTAGTCAACCAATATAGCATATTGGTTAACCAGTATGCATTAGAAACACTAGAGTTATTAGCAGTTAGGACAATAGTAGACCACTAGGCATAACGATTGATCAATGTGGCTCATTGGTTAATCAATGTTACAAGCTCGTGGTACATATCAAATTTAACTTTAACTTTTATTGGTCAACCAATCACCTTGAAAGCAGATTTTTAACAATTTCAAATACTCAAAACTAATTTGTTTAACGCAATTACGATTTAATCACTTCTCGAAATGTTCTCTAAAGAGTGTTTGGAAGATTATAATCAAAATATCCGTTGGAACCTTTCTTAGTTCAATAATGTTGTTTTCCAACAATACATTCTTCATATACTTGGGAAGAAATAGTACTTTGAGGAAGAACTGTCACCGCATTCTTTTATTGGAGGGTCTTCAATCCCCCAAATTTTAATTGATCATAACAAAAATGCCACAACTATAAAAGGATCTTTTACTTCAACCATCAAACAAGAGTGAATATTTTCAATATTTATAAAAAATAAAATATCTGAACTCATATGAACAAGTGCCATATCACCTCTAATAGGATCATAAATTTTCCAAGCATCCTTCTCAATAGTGATAACATAACTTTCTTTTGTAACTGAGTAACACTCTTTAAGTTAGGAACATACAGTATATTATAGATTGTTTCCATAAAACTATTCCCAGTTCCTATTTTAAAATCACCTTTTCCCATCACTTTTATGGTAGCAAAATTACCAAAAATCATAGTAAATTGAAAATATTCATTTAGATAAGAAAAAGAAGACTTTCTATCATTAATATGGTTACTGCAATTCGTATCCACATGTCAAATATCTAACTTAAGTTTATTTCCATCTTGAACAACCATCGACAATGTTTATGCTTCCTTCTGTTTATTAATTTTGAACTCTCTTCCTTTTCTTTATTATTAGACAACCTAGTACAATATTAAGATTCATAACGATCAAATTTGTGACACTTAAAGCACTCTATATTTGCTAAAATCTTACCGCTTGCCTTTGCCTTGATGTTAATCATCATTGGCCTTGTGATCTCTATTGCCATCTTGATTTTTACTTTCTCCCCTTCCTCTACCTGTACATTTACTTTTAACCCTTCTTTTATAATTGTTAGCATGAGTATTAATAGAAGCCTTTAATGCTTGCCCCTCTATAGTTGAATTCCAATTCATTTTTAGTTCGTAGACCAATAAGATGCTTTGCAATTTATCAGAGAGAGTGTATCTATGTCTTTCAACACTTTAATTAAGCAAATAATATAATTAAACTTTGGTACAATAACTGATTAAATTCTTTATTGCTTTGACACAATAAGTAGTAATAAATTCTTCATCTTTCATTGGCAATGTTTCAAGATCTCTTTTCAAGGCTTGAAGTTGTTCACAATGCCTTGATATTTCTTCTTCTTAGAATTTTAAATATCCTTAGAAGTTTTATTTGATAAATAATAATTTCTAAGATGGGATGATCAATAACTTGAAAGGGATAACCTTTACCTTCAAATCCTTCGGTCTTCTAAATTCAAGTTCTGCTTTTTATGAATTTGTCATAAATGTGAACTTTTGATTGAAAAAATTTCTTCATTGGCATGCTCTAATGGTCATAACGGTCATTGAAGTATGAGATGGCAACTTTTGTAAATTTTAAATAAATGAAAAATAGATGAAAGAAATTTATTATTAATGATCATCGAAGTGCGAGATTGCTGCTTACATAAAATTAAATTTTATAACTTTTCGATAAATGAAAAATAGATGAAAGAAATTTATTATTGCATATTGTGTTTTTACTCTCACGATACTAGGCTTTGATACCAATGTAAGACTGGGAATTAAAAAAAGCATAGGTAATATTTATTTAAATAAAAAATAACCTTAAAAAGTTGATTTTTTATTTGTAAACTTAAAATCTTTATATAGGTAAATAAATATCATAAATAATACTAAAAAATAAGATCTAATTTGCATAAATCAATTAGATAACAATCTGGTTCAGCCGGATTCTGACGAGGCTGCACGTTGCCGTTTGGATCCATGGAAGCAACTGTTGAACGCGTGAATT
>JANZXR010000171.1:38770938-38790757 GCA_027575705.1 Erythroxylum echinodendron
CTGATCTTTGAAGATTGGACCGACCGACCTGTGAGTCATTACGACTGGGCTCGGGCCCAGCACGACCGACCCGACCACAATCTATAATTTCTATAAATGATCCTTATCAAAATATAGTGAGTTAGGAACACTAACTTAAAGAAACTAGAGAATGACTCGGGTGATTGAGACTAGCACGCGTCCATCAATTCTCCATGCTGATATCAGCTATAGACTAGTAAGTACTTCTTGGACAAAAATTTGAGTGCTTCTCATTCATGTCTTTGGTCACGCGCACACTCATGAGCAGGCACCTCTGTGCTTACTCAATTGTGATAATGCACGGACTCCATAGAGGTCGTATGGTAATGTCACTTTCTTGAAAAGCTGTTCGAGTTTGAAACACTATTCAATGCCTTTATGGTCGAATTCACGATGAGAATATACAGATGGAGATGGATACCATGGAATAGTCTAATAGCGGACTGATAATCCTAGATGCCGAAAGAACACTGACTTCTTAACAAGTAATAACATCGGAGCTTAATTGACGACTGGATTGGTTTTGATAGGCTTGTTTATTCACTTACTCTCATTCATATTCAAGTCAAACACAAGTTTGTTCAATAATCAGGAAAGTGAATTAGAAAACCGACCCAGTTGGGTTTTATTAAGACATCGAACGAAGTTATCAGGAAAGGAGAGCCAAGCCAAGAGACCAGACCAACGAGGTGTCGAAAGATGCACGAGGAAACGAAGCAAATGTGCATGGAAAACAGGTATTGACTAGTGTCCCCTGTCGTACTTTTCATGGCCACCTCGTGTAGAGCCCATTCTCTCACTTATCTCATTATATTAAAACAAACTTGTAACGTGGCGCACATATATCTCTTCTCCTGTCCCCTTCATCAAACCAGCCTACACTAGCCCTCAATTCGCCACGTCGTCACCGAGAGCTGCGGCGGCGGCGGCGTGTTTCCTCCGGCAGCCGCCTAGCAAAAAGTGTCGACCAGAGAAATGAGTTATAAGAAAATGATAGATTCATTTGGTTCTTTGGTTTTCAAAACAAATATTGATAGAACAGCGAGTTAAGCTAACTCTATAGTTTTAAATGTCCATAGGATTTATTGTCACGTCTTGTTTCAGTTTTTTTAACCAAACTTTTTATTTCTCTCTTTCAACATTTTCTTAAAATCCGTTAATAAAAACAATTAAAAATTTTAGGTTGTACAGTAATCGTCCAATTTTTTAATTTGTTTTTCAATTTTCCTATTGGATTTATTTTAATAACTCATATTATTAAAAAATTGATCAATTTATTAATTAATCAGTTAATTTTTGTAAATTAATATATTTTTATAATCAAAATAAATCAATTAATTTTTATGTAATAATCTCTTTTTTCAGTTAAATCTTAAATTTTTCGATAAAAATAATCTATTTCGATCATATTTTAAATTATTTAATTTTACTTAATTTTTATTTGATTTTATGACGTTTTATTACTAATTTAACCTTTTAAATCTTAAACTTCTTGTTGGCAGTTTACGAAAGATATCGGTCACTTATTATAACTCCCATAACAGTTATTTGTTCTATTTAGATAAGAGAAGGATTAACAGGTGTATCAAGAATCATTCGACACAATCACAAAAACAGAGAAATAAGGTTTTCTCCACTATTCTCTCTCACGTGAAGCAAACAATCAAGGCTTTGATTTTGGGGAGTGAATTAACAGTAACTCTAGTAGCCTACCATAAAATGTAGACTAGAAAACAACAAATCGATCCTAACACTTCCGCACAAAGATTAGTCTTTTATATAAATCTACATTGGTATCAGAGCCGAACTGTATGTTTTTAGTCTCGTTTTTATAAGCATGATTAGTATGTGCCTATTTTATTGAAGTTTTTCTCTCGCTGCATCTATGTTATGCTTGCAATTGTTTATTTTATCTGCATGTTTGTGTTCTCTAGATGATTGGTTACTGCCTAAAACTTAAACGATTTAATCTGGTTTATGAACTAACTAAGAACCTTGTCATTTCTGCTTAAGTGGCGAATGCAACAGCAATAACCCAAAACAAACCCCAACCAGGGAAATATGGTAAAAGAAAAAGACGAAAGAAAGTTTTTACGCTTACCCATAAGAATCGCCTCGGAGGGGTGGCACATTAATATTAGGCGTTGCTGACGAAGATAATTTTACTTTGATCTTCTTCCTCTACCCTTCTTAACCACCGATCTATGTGATTTCGGCAAAGAAAACTAACAAGAATCTCAATTAGAGACACATGTGGGTCATGCTCCGTCACTAAGAGGCGCGTTAGGTGCAAGACCAGAGTTGGTCGATTCGTCAGAAGCCGATCTGCACCTTTGTGGTGGTGGTTTTGCCATGGAAGCTTTCTTTAGGGGCGGCGAAGTGGTGGCGGTTAAGATCATATAGGTTTTTCGATTTTGGGTCGTCTAAAGGACAAAGAAGTTTGGAAGATAAATTTCGAGTCTTGGTGGCCATGGCCAACCAAGAACCGAATTTAAGAATATGTTTCAGAGGTAGTGAAAGAAAGATAGAGTTGCAGAGGAAGGCAGTTATGGCAAGAGCAGAGAAGAGAGAGAGAAACTTTCAAGGCTTTTAAATTAAAAGAGCACGAGAGAATTGGCTGTGAGAGTTTTCGAGAATGAGGTTTAGGAGATTTTTGTTTTTTTAAGAAAACAATGGCCAATGTCAATTAAAAGAGAACGCCCGCGAGAGTTTTCTAGAATGAGGTTTCTGAGAGTTTTGTTTTTTTTAAAGAAAAGAATGGCCAATGTCAATTCAAAGAGAAAGAGAGCGTGGGCCGTGATAACATGGGCCGAATAATGTATATATTATATATGTAACTAACATTTTAATCTTTTGCTTGTTTATTATTTCATGAAAATTAAAGATAATTTGTTTAATTATGCAAATAAGTTTTTTTATGCTAATTTGTTTTGCCATATGATTTGCATGAGTTAAATTTTTATAAATTCATGAATGAGTTTTCATATAATATACTTCGAAATATTCCATAAATGTATTTTGTGGGTAATTTTGTATTATATTTAAAATAATATTATATAAATGAGTTTTATATAATTTTGTATGTAAATTTTGTTTTACATGTATTAAGTTTTTGGTGTAAATTAGTTTTACATATTATTTATTTTTGACGTCTTTGTGACATGTCAAATTCAATTAGTTTAATTAAATTATAGAAATTCCTAGTTCATTTTTGGTATGAGATGATTATGAGCTTAGCGAAATTTTCGATTATACTACATGAATTATGGATTTTTAGATAATTTAATTAAAGGAAATGTGCCTCACGCCATTTTTATTTATACTTGTAGATATGGCAACTAAAATCATGATCGGTGATTGGTCCACCACTGAAAAATTGGATGGGTCCAATTATGATATGTGGCAAAGATCTTCTATATAAACGAGACTTGCTCGAACATTTGGCCATAATTGTGACTGCACTTTTAGTCAAAGACAAAGACAGAAAAGATATTGATACTACTAATGAGCAATATCAAGCATCCTTAAAGGCTTGTTAAGATTGGTCCAAAAAGGATCATAAGACATATTATACTATGTTATATTTCATGCATAACAATCTAATTGGAGAGTTTGAGGATTGTGCCACTGCTAAGGACATGTGGGACAAACTTAAGATCATTTTTGGTCAAACATCCACTACAAGGCTTCGTGCTTTGTACCTCAAGTGGATGAACTACGAGATTAATACGAATTGTACTATGGCTGAACATTTACGAACCATAAGTGCTATGGTTCGCGATTTTAAGGCAGCTGCCCTGGCTATCTCTAAAGAGGAACAAGTCCTGAATGTGATTTGAACTCTTCCAGATCATACTAAGCACTAGAAGAATGTGGAACTTGTTTTGACACATAATAAGAATGTCAAAACCCTTTCAGTGATCACTAGGCACCTCGAAATGGGGGAGGATCGCTTAAAAGCATCTGACTTCTCCAATGTGGCTCTTGTTGCTAAAGGGAAAGGGCCCAAAGGTAATAATGCCAATCGAGGTAAAAGAAAAGTTTCTCGGCCTCCTCAAAGGAATGGACCAAAAGGTCATATTACCAAGAAGCAAAAGGCTAAGGGCAAACGAGAGAAAAATATGGCACTTGTGAAGTGCTATAATTATGGAAAGAAAGGCCATTTTGCTCGGGATTGTCCTGAACCTAAGAAGGTATCTTTCTTATCCATTACTCCTTTCTTATATGTTTGTTCTCATGGATTAGTTGTTAATTCTCTTCCTAATTGTATTGTAGTGCGGGAGCAAGCAACCACATAATTCACTAGCTGTGTGAACTTTCATCGGTATCCAGTGGGTTCACAAACTGTTGTGTTAGAAAATGAAAGTGAATAAGATGTCCTAGGAATAAGGACATATTAGCCCAAGCTATATGGAGGAAATACTTTTCCTCTCAATGATGCTCTCTATGCATCCGGGGTACGATATTACCTTGTGTCTCTTGTAACTTTAATGAAATCAGGATTCGTTTTTAGTTCTAGTCATTATGGATTGGATATTATGTATAATGGCAATATTTTTGGCCATTCTATATTATGTATAATGGCAATATTTTTGGCCATTCTATGTTTAAAAATGATTTTTAACTCTTGATTTGGATGCATGTTATGATAATTCATCTTCTGTTTATGTTTCATATTTTGGTCCTAATTCTGAATCTATTAAATGACATGCTAGACTTGGTCACATTGGCCAAGATAGATTGAGTAGGATAGCTAAAGAAGGTATTTTAGACTGACTCATTAAGGTTAAGTTGCCTAGATGTGAGTCATGTTTAGCTGGTAAGGCAACCGCGAAATCTTTTGGTAAGGCTTCAAGGGTGTCTAAACCTCTAGAGCTTATTCACTCTGATATTTGCAGACCTATGAATGTTAAGACACGTCATGGGGCTATCTATTTTCTCACTTTAATAGATGACTATTCTCGCTATGGGTATGTGTATCTTTTAGCTCATCGTTATGAAGCGCTTGATGTGTTCAAACATTTTGTGACTGAAGTTGAGACACAATTGGAAAGAAGAATTAAATCTCTTCGGACCGATCTCGGTCGAGAATACCTATGTGATAAGTTTAAAGAATTTTATGAGAAAAAGGGTATAATAAGACAACTAACGATTCCTCGAACTCCACAATAAAACGGTGTTGCGGAGCATAGGAATCGAACATTGCTTGACATAGTCAAGTCAATGATGGCATACACTTGTCTTCCAATTAGTTTTTGGGGAGATGTGTTGCTCACGACAGCTTATATTCTTAAGCGTGTGCCAAGTAAAAGTGTACCCGCCACTTCATATAAGTTATGAAATGTAAAAAAGCCCTCTTTAGATCATTTGCACCCATAGAGTTCAACTGGTTATGTACACAACTCGACTTATAAACATGGGAAACTTGGTCCAAGGGCCACTAAAATGGTGTTTATAAGATACCCCGAACATTCTAAAGGGTTTGTTATGTTTGGTTAGCACCCGAATGATGGCATGACAGAAGTTGCTTCCCGCAATGTAGAGTTTCTTGAGGATGAGTTCCCAAGCAAAGGTGAAATAAAAAAGGACCTAGAGTTGTATGAGTTACAACAAGATAATCTTAATGAGGGGGAGAATTTAGTTACTCGCCAAGTCACCGAGACTTTTCCTACCTAAGAGAACCAAATCGAGAATGAGGTTCGTCTTCAATCTCTAAACCAAGAACTTGTGGATAGTCTACATGTTCAAAATCCCACATCTCAAGGAGATAGTGAGAGTAGTTCTCAATATGATCAGGACCCCACATCTCCAAGAGATAGGGGACAGATTCTGAATCAGAGCAGACAAAGGTAGGTCCTAGACTCTGAAGAAGTGAGCTTGGAAGAATTCCTCGAGGATATTTTCAAATCGAAGAGGAAATATTCCTTTGTACTCTTTTAGAAATAGAAGAACCAATCTCTTTTCAAGAAGCTGTTGATTTACCTAACCACACAGAGTGGATGGATGCTATGAGGGATGAAATGGACTCAATGGTAAGAAATCAAGTTTGGGAACTAGTTGATCTTCTTGCCCAACAAAAGTCAATTGGAAATAAGTGAGTTTTCAAGATAAAACGTCAGGTGGATGAAATGATCGACAAGTTCAAGGCCCGTTTGGTAGAGAAAGGTTATACCCAAGTAAAGGGTATAGACTATGAAGAGACATTTTCTCCTGTAGTGAGATTTGCTTCTATTCGGTTACTTCTGGCTCTGGTTGCCCATTTGGACTGGAGTTATTTCAAATGGATGTAAATACTACTTTCCTCAATGGTAACCTTAAGGAAGAGATTTATAAGAATCAACCAATTGGTTTTGTATCAAAAGGTCAAGAAGACAAAGTGTGTCGTCTTAAAAGATCCATATATGGTCTCAAACAATCTTCCAAATCGTGGTATTTCAGATTCCATGAAGCCATTACTTCTTTTGGCTTAGTCATGGTTTCAGACTATTATGTGTATGTCAAGAGAACAATAAGTAGAATTATGTTTCTCACTTTATATGTTGATGACAAATTACTAGCCGGCAATAATATGGAGATGCTCAAAACCATTAAAGAGTGATTGTCCTCTATTTTTGATATGAAGGAAATGAGTGAAGCTAGGTGTGTCCTAGGTGTGAAAATAACTAGAAATCATCCCAAGAGCCACAGGCTTAGTTATCATAATCATATCGATAACAGTTCAATATCAAAAAGCTAATCACAAACAATTCAGTTACAATGAGTAAACATCTAAGTCAACTTACAGTACGCTCCAGATAAGCTATTGTCTTGATGATCCGGCAATGTCTAGATGCTGACATCGATCTTGTGTATCTATCTTCATGCAATACACATATATTTTACATATCATTAAATTGTCAATCATATGATATATATCATGTTTCAATGCATGCTCAATTGACTTCCCTCATATGTATCGTTAGTCATAATTTTTGATCAAACATTATAGCTTATATATAGCTAGTTTGCAATTAGGTTAATACCTTAAATATACTTAATTATGCTCAATTCATCAACCATACATTCACTAACTCTTTTCTAGTATTATACATAATCACACAATATCCCAATTCCCATTCATTTATTCCTAATGCATTATTCATATCCTTTGGATCATATTTGTATTCATAAGAACACCTTCATTCCTTTAACACTTTTACATTCCAAATTGAGATACATTGATATTAAACCATGTTTTCCCTAATGTATAACATCAATTAACAACCTATATTTATCAAATACTTAACCAACTTATCCAACATCAAACTAGGTTCATTTTAAGTCTCAATCAAGTCTAGATGCACATTAGTAAGTATCTTATCCTTAGTTGGTTCAAGAATCACACAAAATAGCATTTTCTTCACTTCTAAGCATTTACCTGTAAAACAAATGAAGGGTCCCATGATTGTGGGATGGTTGAACCGAAAGTTCACCACCCATTCCCTTTATTTGTTTTCCAAATTTTATCATCTTTATACTAAATTCACTACTTCCTCTTAATAGTCCATCATTTATACCTCAATTAGACCTTAATTATACTCCAATTCCTTATCAATATAACCTCCAATCACAACTCACAGTTATTCAATTGGTAGCTCATGGATTATAGTCTTTCATGCATCAAAAATCAAAACAGAAACTATCATTGAAGCATCATTTTCTAGAACGCATTTCATCATCAACATCATATATATTTCATTCCAATTCAATCATCATTTCATTCTATTAAACCATGTCATAAAGATCATATTTCTACTTACTTGTTAAGCTCTAATTCCACCTCAATACATCAAGTTAACCTATCCCTCCATGCAAGCAAGATCGTCACAATTTCAAGGTGAAAATAAGTTGGTTTTCGGCAGCAAGATGAAGACAATTATGAGCTGGTTCTTTGGTTATCTTGTAAGGGACAAAAGTATGGATTTAGTGTGGCAATTTAGCTAGGGTAAAACCAAAATACATTGAGATGAGATTAGTGCAAGTTTTGATGGAGAGATAAAAATGAAGAATGAAGGAAACAGAAACATTCTCTGCAGAAACTTGCTTCATAAGGTGCTAAGTGTCTCTCTTTGATAATGGAATTTGTCACTTAGCATGTAAGCTACGTATCCACTCCTTAATTTGCCATTTGTCTCTTAGTAATTAGTCCATATGTCACTCAATAATTGCTGCCATTTGTCAATTAATTATTAGTCCATTTGTCACTCATTTATTTATGTCAAATGTCACTCAATTTATAGGCTTAGGCTATGTTTGGCAATCAACTGCTTGCATTTAGTTGTTAGCTAATAGCTAATTATATCAGCCAATTTGACCAAGAGATTACATTAGCTATTTGTTAGAGATGTTTGGTAAAATTGATTGTTTAGTATAAACTGTTTATGTGTAAAATGACTTATCAGGACATGACTTTAAAAAAAATAAGGATATGAATATTATAATAAAATTTGTGAAATTAGGACTATATTAATTACAAATATAATTACTCTATTTTCAATGTAGTGTAATATAAATTCTAATATCTAATACATCTACAATATTTTGTCAAGATATATACTCAAGTACATGTTATTTTCTTCCTTTTTAAAAGAATAACATATCTCCTATAATTGATTAGATATATACAAAATAACTATTGGTATATATTGTTATTTATATTCATCTAGGATTTTTGATAGATAAATCAATTATTTATTACAATTTTAGAATTTAACAAAATTTTTATTAAAATATTTGAACCAATCACATTATTTATTTAAATGTTCAAAATGATCCTAAAGCATCATTTTATTTTTAAATTAAATTATCCTTATTTATCAAATCCCCATTTGCCTAGTTTTTTTTCTAATTTAAATGGATGATTTACTTAATTTTAAACTTTTTAATTTATATTTTTATCAATTCAAAAGTCACTTGATTTTATAATAAAGATTGTCAATCACCTCATATAAAATTGCACTTGATCATACAAGATTAAACATATAAAGGCAAATAACTTGTTCAAATTTAAGAGATTTAATTTTAAAAAAATTTGAGATAAATGAAATCTAAAATTTGATATATCATAATTTTACATACATATGAATAAGACTTTACAATAACTTAACTATTGAGTCTTTCCAATGATTAAAACTCTAACATGTCCCAAAAATCAAACTAAACTCAATAAAAACAAAACATATGACATAAAGAAGAACACAAAAGCCACCATTTAAACCGATGTACAAGTTCGCTTTTACGAAAGTCAGAAAATTTCAACTATACGTAACTTTCCCTTTTGTCAATTATACGCAACTTTAAAGAGTGTTTTTCTATCTCAAACTCATAATATTCAAATCATAAAAGAATAACTATTACTATTACTATTACTATTTACTCTCTCATCTTCGATCTGAAATTTGAAATGCTTGCAGGATAAAGACCAATTCATGGATGGATGCCAATTGGCATTTTTCGTATTCATTTAACTTTTGTGTCCACGTACATTACATTTAAAGAATAGCAAAATTTTCTATTAATTGGTGATTGGGTTACCATTTCTGTGTCAGAGAGTAAAGGAATGCTGATGAATTGCCAAATTATTGACTTTATGTAAAACTTGATGATCCATTGGTAGATCACTTAAAGGCACCCCTATTTATAGATCAACCATAACCTTGATTCTAGCGAGATG
This sequence comes from Erythroxylum echinodendron, assembly GCA_027575705.1. Lineage (NCBI taxonomy): Eukaryota > Viridiplantae > Streptophyta > Magnoliopsida > Malpighiales > Erythroxylaceae > Erythroxylum > Erythroxylum echinodendron. Next base: position 38,780,672 of record JANZXR010000171.1, read on the forward strand.
ACTTGTATGGCTTCTAAAGGTGAAAATGATTGATCATATGTTCTATGACATCTTCACCTTCTCCATGCAATACATGATCTTTGACCTGAAAGATATTTAGAATTTCATCATGCTTGATGAAAGACTACTAACAAACAAATTTCATGTCTACATGCAACACTGTAAGGATGCTTGTTTGTGTCTAAGTTAGAGAGAGAGAGAGAGAGGAGAGGAGGAGACCTGAATAACACTATGAGTAGCAAACCTCTGTCTGTAGGTATGAAAACTAACATCTACCTTCTCCCACGAAATAGTCGACAAGGGCCTGTAACTAATTCCTCTGCAGAAATAAGTTCCCATGAAAGAAGTTTAAGTCAGAGAGACTAAAATTTGATTATAGTGAGATGACTTGTATGGCTTCTAAAGGTGAAAATGATTGATCATAAGTTTTATGACATCTGCACCTTCTTTATGCAATACATGATCTTTGACCTGCAAGATATTCAGAATTTCATCATGCTTGTTGAAAGACTACTAATAAACAAATTTCATGTCTACTTGCAACACTGTAAGGATGCTTATTTTGTGTCTAAGTTAGAGAGAGAGAGAGAGAGAGAGAGAGAGAGGAGAGGAGAGGAGAGGAGAGGAGGAGATCTGAATAACACTATAAGTAGCAAACCTTTGTCTATAGGTATGAAAGCTAACATCTACCTTCTCCCACAAAACAATCGACACGGGCCTGTAACTAATTCCTCTACAAAAACAAGGTCCCATGAAAGAAGTTTAAGAACTAGTAACAATTTCTAATATGTGGCACTAAACAAGAAATGCATACACAACATAAGTAAACCAATCAGACTAAAATTTGAAGCACCATCCACCTACAGGAATGCCATAGTAAGATTACTGCTAACATCAGGTGGGAGTGGGCCATTGAAGTTATTGTACCCTAAATCTAGCAACTCTAATATCTTCAACTTTCCGAGCCCTTTAGGGATGATGCCGGTGAAAAAATTGTTGCGTCAAATGCTACATCAAAAATTGAAGAGAAGATGGCTAAAAGCATAGAACTTGACAATAAAACAGAATCCAAACAAATAGAACCCAACTTGTACTTACATAGACTTTATATGAACAAGGTTACTGAACCATAGGGAGTGATAGTAGTAGATTAGAGATATAGTTAAAGTAAATCAATCTAAAGTTAAAGATAACGCAAAACCAAGATATTAAATAAATTTCACAAGCTAACAAACTAGATTTAGGGGTACACTTGCATCCTCTTTAGACATGCTAAACCAAAACTCCATCAACTGAAATGGGTTTATTAGTATTATGTTCAAAACGAATGATTTCCTTTAGTTGTTAAATGGAAAAGAGAATTCACTTCCAATAATAACTATTATGGTTCCATGCTCAACCAAAGACAAGAAAGGATTTTGTTTCCCTAGCAGTCAAAATTTTCGAGTGGAACATAAGGTAAAAACTTACAGGACTACAACATTTCCATTTGAGCACTCAACCCCATACCATAAACACGGATCAACCACGTCAACACCATCCTTCCATTTCTTCAATGCATTGTATAGATCTCTCACAACTCTTTCTCTCAACTTTAAACACACCAAACCTGCAACCAAAAGCTCCAATTATTGTCACCCAAAATTTCCCAAGAAACAAGCACAACATTAAGAGTCAAGAGAAGAAACAGAAGAACCCATAAACCAAAAACAAGTTACCTTCATCGTTCAGTGACCAACAAAAGATCAAGTAAATCTAATAAAGAAAGGAATATATCAGGAGCAATCTTGGGAAGAGATAAAGGAGGAGGACAATCGTAGATGCAAGGAGGACATGAAGAAGAAGAGTAACGAGGGCAAAATCGATATTAAACAAAAAATATCAGTCGATTACTTGAAACGCTCATCTAGAGGAGCTTTTTCAAAATTAGGTGGTTGGGTTGAATCGGTCAACCCAATCAGCTAATAACCAAATAACTCAAACAAATTTTTTATAAAGTCAATAAGCTGAAATGGGTCAATCAGCTAAAAAAGAGCTTTTCAGCTCTTTACTGAACAAGCCCTTAGTCATCCTAATTTTTCATATGTCAATTTGTCTTGTCACTTAGTATTTTTTCCAAGACTAAATGTATATATTAATTTATCAATCTCCCAATTGTAACAATTAATTCCAAGTTACTAATCATAATTCATCGATTTTTGTCATTGGTAAACCAAAGTACAAGACATTGGAAAAACACATTCATTTCTCATATCAGATTCATTTTAGTTTCATACCTCGAAATATATCAATTGGGTGCAATTTGTCTAACTCACAATTCATATATGTATGCTCGTATTATGAATTTGAATACAATAATATATCATGTCATAAATGTACTAAATTCATTCTATATAATGCCAGTCATGTGACTCAGTAGTCTAATACTTTAAATCCTTTAACAATTTGAGAGACAGGATACTATATATATAAGCTATGTTATGTGGTAAAAACATGTTAGAGCTTATTCATTATATTTGCATTCTTGAAGAGAGCTGACACTCGTTAATCCATTAACGATGAGAATATTAGTTGAGTTCACATCTTAATAACGATGAGTCAAAGATAATTATGATTTGATACTTTATTACGATGCTTTAAAAATTAGAGTGAAAATTAAATCAGTAAAATAAGAGATTTAAAAGATTCAACTATGTCATTATAAAATCAATTAAAGATTAAAGAAAATTAAAGAATTTAAAATATGATTGGAAAATATTGTCTTTACCTGTCGAAGAATTTGAAGCTTAATTGAAAAAAGATATTGTTAAATAAAAATTAATTAATTAATTTTCTTTTATAAGAACTTATTAATAGAAAAATTGGCCGATTAATTAACAAATTAATCAAATTTTAACGACAAGAGTTATAATAGTAAATTGAACTGGAAAGTTAAAAACTGAACTAAAAATTTGGAGAATTCAAAGTTTTTACGATTAAACCGACTTAATCGGTTGAATTTTTTAATCATTGCTCTATTATGATTTTATTAGTAGTGATTTTTTAATATTTATTTTACCCATATTTCATTGTTGATATATGATACTATTTGTTGTATTAAAAAAATCAAAATTCTCTTATAAAATAGTATATATGTAAGAGTTGATTCTTTTAAATATGCCTTATATAAGCTTTTACATTTCATTGAATGGTGATCACATTCTTTTGATTTTATGTTATATGTTACAAAGTTTTCTCTATTTTATATATTTAGTACTTTGCAAATATTATCTTTTTTCTTTTTAATACCACTTAATTAAATCTATCATCAGTTGTTCCACAGTGAATATAAAATTATAAATTTAAATTACGGAAATAATTGGACATTAATTTTAAATATAAAAAATTGATTTTTCGTAGGACAAAAAAGCATAATTTAACAAATAAAAGTTGGGGTCGTCCCCATGCATCCATTTTGATTAGCGCGTAGAATAGACTGCATGTGAGCAGACGTGTCCAAAAGTACGGTCGAGAATGGACTGCTCAGACTCAGTCCAGTCGGTGAACGGGTGGTGGGTGAGCAGTCGAGTTTTGGGTTTAACCATTTTCTCTTTCTCAGCCAAGACAAAGAGCCAAGGTAAAGTATTGAAAGAATGCGAAAAATAACCAAATGCTTCGGGTGACTCAACCACGGTTTTCTCGGGCACAGTTGATTTGACTGAAAACACCCCGAAAACTAAACCCAGTCTTGGAACTATCTCCAAACCCAGCTTCTCTCCCTGTCACACATCAAACACTTGCTTTCGCACCTCTCTCAGTTTCTCCTCCTATTATGTAACGGCTGCTAGAGGAAGAGAAAGCGAGAGGAAGACAAGCAAAGACGTCGACTTTTCGTTTTGCGTAGTACAGAATAGTTGGATTTCAATGGAGGGTAGTGAGAGTTTTGACGAGGGGGGCCATCTTTTAGAGGGAGGAGCCAAAAGCTTCTCTGAGTTATTGTTCTGTAATGATGGTGGTGGTGATATTGTGGGACTGGGTGTGGACCACAACACTTTTCATCACCACTCATCTTCCTCTGTGAAGCCTCCCAAAATGCTTTGCTTTGGTGGGTATAATCATCAGAATAACGAAGGCGACTTTATGTTGTTTAGTGAAGCCACAAGAACTGCTACTCCTCAGAAGTCTGGTGTCACATGCAGTGACTCATCCTCAGCTTCTTCTGGCAACAATGGCAACAACCTCACCATTACTACCACATTCAACAACCGTAGCAGCTCTGTCAATGTCAATACTGTATCCCAACAAAGTGTGAGTGATTGCGGCTCGGTTAATAATTTCTTCCATCTTCTCTTTTAGTTGTTCGTTCTTTTCCTTTACTATATTACATGTGCATAACTATTGCGTCAGAGGAAAAGAAATGCTTCAAGGCGAGAACCGACGGAAGGAACCATCACCACAGGCTCAATTCCTCTGGTGGGAAGCTACAGAACAAGTAAAAAGATAAAATCGGAGAATCCCAAATCAACTGCCCGAGTAAAGGTCTGAACTTTCGTGTTTAATTTGTTTTATTCCGGAAATTAAAGATCTATGCCTGCATGCATGTAACTATCTATAAAGGCTTGCATGCTATATATATGTATGTATGTATGTATATAAGGCCATTGCATGGTGCATGTATGATTACGCTTTCCATCTTAATTAGACTATTGAGAACGATAAAGATCAAATTCTTGGGTATAATAGGTGAGAAGAGAGAAGCTTGGAGATCGAATCACTGCACTGCAACAGCTTGTGTCACCCTTTGGCAAGGTAAAAAGAAACACCTAAACAAGAAACCCGATAACAAGTTTTTTCCTTTTAAAAATTTCCTGGAAAGAAACTGAGATAATGAATGGTAAATAACGTTGTTGGGGAATTGAAAAATGGCAGACGGACACGTCAACAGTACTTCATGAGGCGATGGGATACATCAGGTTCCTGCAAGATCAGGTTCAGGTTCTGTGCTCTTCTTACCTGGAACACCTGCCTGTAAGTTCTAAATTAAGCACACATCATTTTTCGTCGTTCTATCTCCTTTTTCTTTCCTTCTCAATTGCTGCTATAGACAGGCAGTGTCAGCAGTTGGGTCCCTACTGCTACTAGACTTGACATGACTACCCTTTGACAGCGGTGAAAATGGATATTGGGAGGGTCAAAGCCAGTCAACGCTGATTGATATTCTGACATGGATCATTTTTGTTTTACGTAGGAGGGCGGAGTAAACGGAGGACAATCAGGGAAGGAGCTGAGGAGCCGGGGGTTATGTCTAGTTCCGGTCGAATGCACTGTACACGTGGCAAACAGCAACGGTGCCGATTACTGGTCCCCTGCGGCCATGGCTAACATTAACAACTTTTCATCAACCTCGTCAGCCAAGTAGTGAATGCTTCAACAGCCAGAATCGAAAGGGTCAAAGAAATGGGTAAAGGAACAGGAAAGTAAAAAGAAGCGCATAAATGGACAGAAAGAAAGAAAAAAAAAAGATAAAAGGATATTTCATTAGTTATGTGTATAAAGAGTTCAAAACAGTAAGAAGGAGCGGAACTTTGGGTGGTGTGAGTGAAAGGTGTGCTTTGGTGTGGAAAGTAAAGTTGGTAACTTTTTGTTTTGTATTTGGTGACAGTGTATAGAGTCTTTGGATTAACTGTTTTTTGAGCAGTGCCTTCACAAATTATGGAGTTTTAGCGGTTTTAAAACTTTTACCTGATTGAATGCTTGAGATAGCTAAAAAAGAAAACGCTTTGAAAAGTTAATATGCAAAAAGTTTATTATGCTATCTATTTTGCTCTTAAAAACATGTGACAGGAATTGTCACACTGGCGTGACACAAAAGTGTCGTTTTTTCATTATTTATTTATTTATCATTTTAAGTTTAATTATGTAATTATTAGTTTTATAAGAAATTTTAATTTAATTTAATTATAATTATAATTATGCTACTGTTAATTTTATAAAAAATTAAAATTAACATGATAAAATTAAAAAAAACTAAAATATTTTGGTTTTAAATTAAGTGTCCCAAGCGTGACACTTATTTTGATTATTTTGTTTAGTATCATTTTAATTTTAATTTTTAATAAAATTTTATTAAAATTATTTAATTAATTTATAAATTATAGAAAATATTTAATTAAATTAATAATTTGAGTATTTATTATTATTATTATTATTATTATTATTATTATTATTATTATTATTATTATTATTATATGATTTATGTTTTTTATTAAAGATATAGACTTAATTTTTATAAAGTTAAATATCTAAAATTTTAAATCTTATGAAAATATTAAAAAATAATAAGATATAATACTCGTTCTTATAATTTTTTTTAAAATCATATTTTTATAAATTATTTTATATGTAAATAGTTAATTTTATCAAATATTTTTAATAAACAATTGATATTAATCGCTGGTTAAATTAGCTGATATAATTCTCTATTAGCTAATAACTAATGTAATCAACTAATTATCAAACATGCTTATTTATATTTTCTAGGCTTCGACTGGTTCTATCAATGCATTTTTTTTAGAAGAGGGTTAACTTATGGGGGAACAGATCACCTGTTTCACTTGTACTAGTCCAACTCTGTTCCAATTCTTCTTATCCACAAATATATGGATGAGATGGACTAGAACTTAGTTGGAATAACACAAGTGAAACAGGTGATTTCATTTGAGCTTCTGGTTGCATTGTCATTCTACTGTCAATATAATGCTCTTAAGAGTTTTAAGTTATCAATTCAAATCTTGAGCAAAGCTGATGAATGGTCACATGTCGAGCTTTCTTGTTAAGCTCGCATAATTCTACCTTAGTTGCATAAACTATTTTATGTCCATGGTCCCTACTCCATCAACAATCCTTACTAATTTGCGATCATTAATCTTTGCATCGAATCTGAAGCCAAGAACAAAACTATACGTAGACATGGTCAAGAGTAACGGTGGGCACTGGCTGGGTACACTTATAGTAGGGTTTCATAAGGTAAGTATTAAGATCAGTAGCTCATAAATGGAGAATCAATGAAACAAGGGATTGAGACTCAAGATTTCTTTCTCATCATCGTGATGACAAAAGTACCTTTCCTTGTCGCTAGTCCAACTATTAGTACCTGAGGAGAAATTTATAGCTTTTGATGCTCCCAAGAACATATTTGGTGTTCATGGAAATGAAAACTTCGGCTACTGATCAAGTACCATGGTTTGGATAGTAGCCAGAGAGTACCATGATTTTGAGGATCTGATTTATCAATTCTTAATCAATATTCCTTGTCATAATTGCATGTTTGGGTGATTTAAACTAAGATCATCCACCATTTATTCAAACCTCTTGGAAATATGATATACTATCTGTCTTTTTTTTTATTATTACATTAGATATTCCAGCTTAGTCGGACTAATTTTAAGCCTCTAAGATCCCACTCCAAGAACCCTAGAGGATATAAATCTGGAACTCCAAGATCCCTCAGGTTCTTACGTAGCCTGTACACTTCTGTGCACAAGGAGATGTCACATATTTGATTGGCCAACTGCTGATTGATCGCTGGCCCCCCTACTCAGCATCAGGTTCCCAGCAGCCCTCGGATTCCCTAGTAGCTTCAATTCCCACACTGTCGCTGAAAGCGAGGCGTCCGTAATTGATCCGATCAAGGAGTTGTGCCTAGGGAGCTAGATGATCATCAATAGAACAAATTTCCTATTTCTCCTCCTTTGGTGTGACTCGACCTCAAGACTTCCTATAAAAAAGAGCCTTAAGTGAGGAGCTGAAGTCATTAGGTCACTCCTCGTTAATAATGCAGACTGAAAAAGATAAACTATCTGTCTTAATAATGTATAATGCAGACTGAAAAAGATAAAATATCACAGTGACAAAGTGTCGGATGTCGGAAATTAGCAAGAATTTGAAAAAACAGGATGAGCAGAAAAGCCTTATTTTTATCTTTTGCTTGTAAAGTATAATAATCCTTACAACGTTGATTTTTCTCAAGCACTCACTACAGTTCAAGACTACACAAGCATGCCATTAGTCTAATGTAAAAAGTATATTGGGAAGAATATATCTTATGTTTCTTTGATTAGAAGCCGTGTATATATATATAATACATGAGTTTCCTTCCCAAAATAAACAACCTAAATATAGACATCACTTGCTAAGAATATGTTAACAAACTCTAAAATTCTGCTAAAATATTTACACTAAATATCTCAATACTTTCCCTCAAGTTAAAAGCATAAAAATCATGAATATTTAACTTGCAAAGAAGCAATTGAAGTTATTGTTTGCTAAGAGCCTCAGTGAATATGTTCGCAAGCTCTGAAGTTGTGCATATATGGAAAGTGACAATGTTAGCTGTGAAGTTGTGCATATATGGAAGGTGGCAATGTTACCAACTTCTATTTTATCGTGCACAAAATGACAATCAATTTTAATATGTTTAGTTAAACACAAGGTTGGCACAAAATAAACACATAGGCTTAGAGTGATGGACTCCTAAACAATTAAGTAAGGAAAGACATACGAGCTTATAAATAGCCATAGTCGTGGAACAATACTTTGCATATACTGACAAACGAGAAATCGTCAATTGCTTTTTGATTTTCTAAGAGATAGGAGAAGTACCTAACATAACAAAACATTTAGAAAGTGATTGACGAGACAACAAACAAGTGGGCCAATCGGAGTCAAAATAAGCACTAATAAGAAGATCATTATTCCAATGGAGAAAATGCCCTTTCCTAAGTGGCCTTTAAATATTGAAGAACAACTTCCCACCCAAATCCTTCCTATGAAAACAAACACTGAGATAGGCCTAAAATTACTAATTGCTTCAGGGTGGTTTCCAACAAAATCAAATCGTTAACACGAATAAGGACATGTAAAATAAAACCACTTTGTTCATAGGAGAAAAGAGAATAATCAACATGTGATTGAACAAAACCAAAGATCTTGAGAGTGAAAGTGGCAGACTGACGTTTCTATTCTCAATTTAAGCCTGAGAATTAGCTCAAGAAAATTAAGTTGAAGAAGAAGAATTTTGTGTGAATATGTTTCTATATTTCATTTCGATTCCAAGGATTTTAATACCTCATAAATTGCAGTTACAGTCATATCCACATTTTTCATTTTTCATTTTTCTTGACCATGAAACAAACAACTAACCCCACTATCAATTGTTAACTAACCCACTAACAAATGAACACCTCCACGAATAGAAGAAAGAACTAACTCTATGAAATTTGGTAAGAATTATTAATAAAAATGTTAATTAAAGTCGATAATCTGCAGTTCATTTGGGTTTTTTGGACTTCCTTTTCAACTTTGACTTTGGTTGTATATCATTACTTCTCCCCTCAAAATGAGACTTGTCCTCAAACCCTATATTTTCCTTATGCAAAATAAGGTTAGGACATAAATTTGTCGTTTCTGATTCTACTGGAAAAAGAAAGGGTAAAGTTGTAAGATGTCTTTGTGATTTTCCCATGTCGCCTCATCAGCTAAAGATGGTTCCCATAAGATAAGGCATCGATTGATTGGTTAACCCTGGCGGATGATCTTGCGATGGTCTAAAATTGCCTGTGGCTTTAGCACCATTCAATTAGCGTCGTCGAGCAATGGAAGTGGAGATGAGGCGGTGGTGGTGTTGCAGTGACAAGGACAGAGCAGCGAGACATGGAAGATCAGAACAATACGAGCTGAATCCAAAAAGGTGAGCTCGTAGGTGACCTTCCCAATGTGTCAGTGAATCTGAACGGCCCATAAAATCTTCAAGCAAGCTTAGGCATCGCGTGGGGATGAACCGTTACTTGTCAGTAAGGCTTTAATTTAACGTAAACCTAGTCACTTTTGTTAAATTCCTTTTCAAATCGATGTCGATTTACTTGGTTGTAACACCCAAATATCCCCTGGAAGGATATGCGGTAAATATATCGAAACAATACAAAGCATTACCATAATTTAAACAACCAATCATTTCTTTTTCATGCATAGTTGACTTTAAACAAAATTTAACTAGCACACTGGATTTGTTCGATACATGCTTCAATTACAACACCATCCTGATTTAAA
>JANZXR010000171.1:38809124-38825852 GCA_027575705.1 Erythroxylum echinodendron
CTATTCATAAGATCCATAAAGGCTGCAGGAGCATTGGTTAATCCGAAAGGCATCACTAAAAACTCAAAATGTCCATATCGTGCTCTGAAAGCAGTCTTTGACACATAAGATTCTTTTATTTGCAATTGATGATAGCCCGACCTCAAGTCTATTTTGGAGAAGACTGTTGCCCCTTGCAACTGATCAAACAGGTCATCTATGCGCGGAAGAGGATATTTATTCTTGATGGTGACATGGTTAAGCTTCATGTAGTCCACACACATTCTCAAAGATCCATCTTTCTTCTTCACAAAAAGAACTGGAGCTCCCAAAGGCGACGAGCTAGGCCTAATGAAGCCTTTCTCCATCAACTCTTTTAACTGCTCTTTAAACTCCTTCAATTCTGCTGGAGCCATTCTATAGGGTGGAATGAAGATAGGTACGGTACCTAGAAGAAGCTCTATGGTAAACTCGATCTCTCTGTGCGGTGGTAGTCCTGGTAGCTCCTCTGGAAAAACATCTGAAAATTCCTTGACTACTGGAATATTTTCAATCTTTACTTCATCTGCTTTCATGTTTACCACATATGCCAAATATGCTTCATACCCCTTCTTCATCATTTTCTCTGCCTTTAGAGCCGAAATAAATATATGTGAGCTTGTCTTTATGTCTCCCACAAACAGCACTTTCTCACCCCCATTCAGCACAAACTCTACCGTCTTTTGTCTACAGTTCAAAGTGGCACCATACTTTTGTAAAGTGTCCATCCCCAATATCACATCTAAGCCCTTTATCTCCAATGGCATTAAATCTACTACTAATTTTACCTCACTAATGCACACTTCACATTCTCGATAAACATGACTAATTATAACATACTGGCCCATCGGGGTGCTAACCATCAAAGGACTCTCTAATGGACTCAAAGTTCTATCATGCAAAATCATATTTGTAGAAATGAAAGAGTGGGTAGACCCCAGATCAATCAAAACAACAACATCATGAAGAAATAATTTAATCGTACCCGTTACAACTTCTAGAGCTGCTTCTGCTTTCTCTCTGTTCATGGCAAATACTCTGGCTGGTGCTTGACCCTTCGATCTTCCTGGAGGATTTGACTTCTTCACTGTGCCAGAACTGCCCACTTTAGTTGCAGATTTGACTTCCACAGTCTCAGCCCTTTTTGATTCTTGCCTCTGTGTTCCTGCCTGTTTGCCATACTTTGGACACTCTCTGGCCATGTGTCCTTTCTCTCCATAATTAAAGCATGCTCTAATGAGTCGATAGCACTCCCCTTTATGGAATTTGCCACAATGTTCACATTTCGGATAGGTTGGCTTGTTCTCCTCTCCTCTTCTGCTTCCTCCAACAGCCGAGGCTTGAAGGGAAGTAGTTCTCATTGGTCTGGATCTACTCGAACCACGACTCTGAACCTCAGATGGTGTAGAGAAAGTCTTTGACCTCCTTCTAACGACTGACATACTAACACCTCTGCTTAGCTGTTCTCTGCCCTTTCTCTTTCTGTTCACTGCGCTCTTTATACTTTCAATATTCTCCACTCTTAATGCAGCTTCTACTAACTGTTGAAAGTTACAGAAATTTTGCACGACCAATTTTTCTCTAATGGCCAAATGCAAACCTGCTTCGAATCTTCAGCACTTGGCTGCTTCACTCAGCATCAATTCGGCTGCATATCTAGACAACTGGGTAAATCTGCGCTCGTACTCACTCACTATCATCTCTCGCTGAGTGAGACTCAAAAATTTCCTTTACTTCTGTTGGATGTATACTTCAGACAAATATTTCTTCTTGTAAGCATCTTGGAAATCAGCCCATGTCATCACTGACGGCTTTGACTGGCTCCCTGGTATGCTTTCCCACCAATGCAGGGCATCCTCCTGTAACAAGCTGGCAGCATATACAATCTTTTCGTCTTCCTACAGTCCATCTGCTCCAATATTCGTTCTGTCTTCCTCAACCAAGTCTCAGCTTCCTCAGGATCAGTGGTTCTATAAAAATTCACAGCACCATACTTCTTCAACTTATCAAATTGCCTTCCTTTCTTGGATGGGGCTGGAGTGGACGTGGATGGCGTTCGACCCATCGCTTGTACAAAAGCTTGAGAAAAAGCTTGAAACACTCTAGGATCAAATGGATTTGGAGCAGCTTGTGTTTGAGGGAGGGACGATTCGGGCATTTGGGGTAGAGAGGGCTCACTCTCCTGCCCTATTGTCGCCCCAGCAACCGCCAGGGCTCTGGACTCATCAATTTCCTCCTCTCTCGGTGGAGAATTAGGTGCAGCAGATCCTTGCAAAATTCCTCGAAGTGTCCTCTAACGAGGTGGCATTTTTACTCCTTCAATAAAACACTAACATTTAGGTTACATTTTATCTTACATATTATGTCCTAAATGTATGCATGTAGTGCATGTAACTTAATGCAAGCAATCAATTTATGCAATCAATCCATTGCACACAATAATCACATAACATATTGAACACAATAATCATATAGCATATTAAACATAATAAGCACATAGCATAAAATTCACAACAAATCATAACATATATAAGCCTAGGGGTCCTTAGAAACTATAGGCTCTGATACCAAAAATGTTAGCCCTGGATCTCCATACGGATTTTATGACGACTACGTGTCACCATGGGGAGTTTATTTGAATTTATTATAAATATATATTTTGGAAACATTGCCATAAAATAAAATACATTATAACATTTAAATGTAATTAAATACTAGGCAAGGAAAATTCGTGGTGGGATCGTAGAATAATTATAGACATAAAATTAAATTATTCAAAAATAAATAATTTAATAAAAAAAATTAGTACACAATTTATTAAAGAATATCAAATTAAAAGAGATAGATAATAATGATTTTTAAATAAAAAATTTATAGAAAAGGTAAAAATATTTCCCCACAATTTATAAAAAAATTTTCATACCAAAAATGAACAAAGAATAATTAATTGGGTGATTAAAAAAAATTTGCAACTTAAGTTAATAATAAAACAATCTGGGATGTCAAAAGAGACATAGGCACGGGTGTGACTTCTCTCTCACGCCCGTGAGAGAGTCTGAAGAATTAAACCAGTCGCGATTGTACTATGATGCAATTGCGACTGTTAAGGGATCTGAGGTCGCGACCGCGGCATTGAAGAATTTCTCAGATCGTCGCAATCGCACTTCATCGCAACCGCGACTGAGGGAAACTTTGGGGCAATCGCGATTACGCTGTGTCACGATCGCGACTTCCCTCAATTAGACACCCGTACTTTGAAACAACATAACTTTTAATCTAGAAGTCCAAAAATTACAAACTATACCTCGTTGGAAAGCTAAGAACAAGATTTACGACTTTTGTGAAGACAATTTTATCTAATTCAACCTGTATCGATATAGTTTAGTCATTTAAGAGAAATTTCCATTTCTGCTAAAAATTGACACTCTTATACAATTTCTGCTATCTTCTTAAAGCCATAACTCTAGCATCTGGAGTCCACAAATTGTGATCTTGGTACCATTGGAAAAGCTAAAAGAAATATCTACAACTTTTATGAAGACTAGTTAGCCTAATTCTGCTTATATCATGAAGACTAGTTAGCCTAATTATACTTATACCAATGCAGTTTAGGCTTCAAAGCTTCATATCACTGTTCCATTGATTTCCCTGTTATCACTCATCCGATTTCTAATAGTTCTACTGCTAATTTACAGGACCCAAACCAACATTAAAATTCCTACATATCAAAACTCCTTTGCTACACAATTTAACTCAACAAGTTCAGCCATAGATGCTACAACATTCAACACAAGCCAACTCAACAGTAAAAGAAAAATTCTGCATACACATATATCAGAAGAATTTCTGCATTTTCTGTCAACTTTCATTATCTATTTCCACTGTTCATTTGCAACAACAAAATTGATACACATTTCATACTTCATTTCATACTGCCATGTCAGTATCATAGTTACAAATATATACAAAAATTCTGATGCCAACTTGTTTCTAGAAATGCTCCATACTAACTTAATTACAAAAATTCGAATTTCTTGGAGGATGCCAAACACTTTGCAAGGATCACTTATACTCTGCTGATTCTTCAACTAAGGAGTGAAAATTTATGGGGTGAGCTGAAAGCTCAATGGCTAATATGTTTATAGTCGTTGATAATGAATCATACACAACATAGATGAATATTCATAATCAAAATACAACACACCCTTATAAAGAACATATTGGCTGAAAAATATCATCAAGCATAACACTCCAAAATTCATCATAGTTAACATAGTCAAAATGCAATGCACATTACAATGGCTTGAGAGTTCCGTAGAACAAAACAATGAAACCGAAGTTTACACCATGAAACGAAACGAGTCCGATTTCTCAGGATCCTATGGCCACAAGCGGGCAGCCGGGAGAATGCTATAGGTCAACGTGCATGTAACAAATGAAACGGATTTCTCTCTCGCCCACATAACAGATTTTACAATGCTCATACATTTCCGAATATGTTCATGCTTTCATGATTCTTAAAGTTTCTGTTTTTCATCCACACAAAGTAATTCAAAGTAACATGATAGACATTCTCAGAGAATAAAACAAACATATTTATCATACATACACATAAATACTAGCTCATCATCACAAACCATAAACATATTACCCACCTATTTAACTTGATATTTTTCCAAAATCAAGCTTGGTCTTCTCCTTGCTCTTTTTGGCCAGTTTCTTGATTACCTAAGACAACATATTTCATTTCATCAACACACATACATGAAGCTACATACTTTCCATAAATAAACTTAAGCTGAACTTATTCTTGATTCTATCTAGCTAGAAAAACCAAGTTCTAGTTAAGGATTCTAATACTCTAAAGAAAACATCAACCTCTTCTTCTTCTTCTTTCTTCCTTCATCTTCATCTTCATCATATTCATCTTCTTCATATTAAAACCTACTTCTTTCTACTTCTTTCTTTATTTTTTTCACATTAAACCTTCTTTTTCTACTTCCTCACTCACCTAAGCTTTTCCTTCTTCTTCTTTCTCTTCTTCTTTCTCTCTTTCTTCTTCCCTTTCTTTCTCCTTCTCTCCTTCTAGGTTTTTTCACGACTCTCTCTTAATTTCTTTCTTCACACTCACGACATCTTCTCTCCTTTTGTCTTATTCATTTAAGATAATCTTTTTGAGTTTCCAATTTTGCCCTTCCTTATTCATCAAATTTCTACTAACTCCTTCTTTTAATTCACACCACCTTACAAAATTTATAATATATCATATTAAACTCCAAAAATTTTTAATTCATAAATTCTAATATATTTTCATGCTTGATAATTTAATAAAATAAATAAGATAAAATAAAAATATAAAATATAAAAATCCTAAAAGCGGGATCTAACATTTCTTCTGTGATAATAAATCTGAGAAAAATTAAAACACAGAAAGAATAATCCAATCAATACAAATACTTTTGTAATTTTATTTAAAACAGTATAAGAACTTTAATTCTCAAACAAATAAAAGGTAATGTAGATATGTTGAGCACAAAAAAAAAGAATATTAATCATTGTTTGATTTTAGATAATAAAGAGATAACTGAAAATTCTTCTAGCATAAACTATGGTCCGACTATACTTTATCTAGATTTGACTACTTGCTTAAATAAAATAAAATAAAATCAATCAAATCAATTGGGTTGATAAGACTTTTTTTATTTATTTATGTTAGACCCTGAGTAAACCTATTTTACACTTTGTAGGATGGCCAGGATTTTTAAGCTCTGACGTTAACCCAGCATATCTCATTTCTTGAGAAATAAGATTCAATAAGGATATCTTTGCATGAAAGAAAGAAATAAATAGGAGTAAATAAAAATATTTTTAACAAGGTTCAGTTAATTAGGTGCGAGAGTTGTTTTTAATATTTATTAATAACTCCCTTAATGAGTAATATAGATTTCCTAGTTAATTGTAAACTTTAGTTAGTATAGTCTTACACAATTTGTCCTTTTATCAATCTCAACATAGCTTAACCATGATTTTAACAAGTATTAGAATTCTTCAAAAGTTTGAAATCCATAAAAAAGATATGTTTCCAAATAAGGTTATTTGTCACAAATATGGCTTTGTTCAAAGTTATGGATCTCATTGTTTCTTCTAGAACATGGATAGTGGCTCAGACACAGTCATGTCCCAAATTGTAGATCTTCCTACTTCTTTGCACATTTGTATACAACCTGAGAAAAGGATATAACCTAGGCCATATATCTCTTTGCTTTTCCACAGATTTAGTCATAGTTTGTAACATAACTATGACTTACATAGTGTCTTCCAAAAAATTTTTTTTTCATTACATTAATATGCTCATATTTTCAACCCATGTATTCACGTCTGTACTTAAAAGAGAAACATGTTACAAGATATTCTTGTGTCCTAATTTTTGCTCACCTCAAAGAAAATACTCTAAAATTGCACCAATGTATATCAGTTCCATTTATCCTTAAACTCCTTTGTGTTTGGATAATCCTTTATAATATGTCAAGTTTGCTCACACTTGTAGCACTAAAATGTCTTTCTACCATAAGATTTCGACCTAAAACTTTACTTAGACTACCTATATTTCCCCTACTTTCTCCCATGATCCTAATTTCCCTTCATATATAACCTTACACCTAGAGAATATTCACTGGTTTCAAGTCTTCGTTGATTAGAAGCCAATAACTTAACAACTATCTACTTATCCAATGTGAGTGTGGTCACCTAATATTCATAAAAAGAGGTAACCAGCAAAGCAAAATAATAAAATTTTCCTCATTCACAAGAGTTGCATTAAGCCTTAATAGATCAACAAATTTTTGATTAAATGCATCAATATATTGTTTCATATCAATTCCCTCTTATATCTTCAACCTATATAGTCTTTAATGTTAACATAATTTGTTTGTAAGAGACTGCAACATGCATCAACTCTTTAGCTTCTTCTATATGTCTACAAAGAATGCAATCAACATGAGTGATATATAAACTCATTTGCTAGACATAGCTGGATGGTTTTAGTTGCTCATGCATATAACTCCTCTGAATTAACCTTATCCATGTCCTTCAATTTTATCTCTTACATTCTTTTCAAGATGTCTTGCTAGGCATGGTAACAAGTCGAAAGTGGTCGGTCAGCAGATGGCCAGCTTGACTTGACCTTCTCATAAGGAGGCTAGAGCCTAAATTGAATCGTAATCGAGCTCTTACTATGGCCCAATCTCATTAAGGTACCTAAAAATGACATCATTTTGGTGACTTCACTAGAGAAATTACATCATAGTTTTAAGAAATACAATCCTATATCAAGCAAAGATAATGAATCAATTAAGGCCAATCATGTACAAGTGACTTCACTAGAGAAAAACACTAAGGTTACATCTAACTCTTACATCTTATTTCGAATATGATATAAAGAGATATCTTAAAGGAACTAGTATAAAGAAGGAAGATGTAGAAAATCAAGTATTGAAGGAAACTCTAATACACCAGGCTGTAAAACCAAACATAAGGAATTGATGATCATGCATAACTCGATGTCGGGTTTGGAGTATATCCTTATAAGGATGAATTATGTATTAAATTGATGGTAGACCTTACATATGAGATCTTTAAAAATGGTTCACACCGCAATGAGGAAAATGCCTTGGAAAATCACGCAAAATGAACTAGATGAAACCTCTGTTATGAAAATAAGAGGAAAAAGTAGGGAGAAAAGCTAACAAGAATGTGACACAAGGCCTAAAAAATATCCATGATCATTTCCTAGAATGTAAGGGGTATAATTTGCCTAAAACAGTATATTATTAATAATTAACTATATTTTGAAAAATAAAGCATAGTAGGTCTCTTTGAGATAAAATCCAAGATAAGCTTGAAATGTATTCATGGATATTTAGGAAGAATAGAGCCTTATTTCTAACCATTAAGCCTATTAATATAGGTGAATAATTGTGGCTTACAACTCCAGCAAGATGATTGTACAACATTTTACAACTTATAAGCAATTCATCAAAATTCAGTCATTTTTTTCTTTAAATCTCAGTAGACTAGAAATGATCTTTTTCTATATAATAGACCATAGATCCCAAAGATCCTTACCTTAGAATGAGCTCATTTCCATAATCTATTTTTCTTAAAATCATTGACATATAGGAATCGATTTCTCAAACCATTAAATTGATTTTGAAAACTCCTTTACTAAATAAAAATTGAATTATTTAAGGAGGCAATATTAAGATGGTTGAAGACTAGTCCTGAGGGAATTAAAATGTTCAAATGCATGAGAAAACTTCAAGGCATGAAAGTTAAGCTTAAAACTCAATAACAAAGTCTTTGAACATATATAAGGATAAAATCATTCATATGCTCGAAGTGGATTTAAATGCAACATAAAAGAACATCGATTCCAACTCAAATAATGAACACAAAAGACATAAACTTCTCTACTAAGATAAAAGGCTAAAAATTATTGGCTCAAAAAGGGTGATAGAAATTGGACATTTTTCCATACTGCAATATTATACTGGAAGAATGTCGATAGGATTTGTTCTTTGAGGAACTTAAATAGAGAAATAATTGTAGAAGCAATCTAAGCTAAAATCTATGATGTATACCTACTTTTAAAAACTCCCATGGATCCTTTATTAACTCCTCTTCTTATTTATAGGCTATCAGAAAATTTATACCCCAATCACTAACACAAATGTAAAGGTTGATGCTTATCTAACCCCTTAACACATAATATCGAGTAAGCTATTTTCAGTATGAATCCAGATAAGATTTTGTTGAAATGTCATATATACCCCAATCATTAACTCACAGACCTATATTTTGTTGTAATGTCATCTATAAGATCATTACAAAAGATTTAGCTATAAGACTCAAAGCTATCATATAGCACATTGTTAGCCCCACTCAAGGTGCTTTCATACAAGGTAGAAGTATAGGTGATAACCTTTTGCTTACACAAGAATTATTCAAGAGATCAAAGTAAAAAAACTCATAAAAGTTACTTTACAAAGATTGACTTCCTCAAAGCATTTAATTTTAATTTTTTTACAAAAAAAAATCTAAATTCTTGATACATTAATAGCGTTTATTTTTCCCCATCAATTCTTGGTTTAGTTAGAACAATGTATCATAATACCTTCTTACATAATTTCAATTAATGGAGAACCTATTATGGCTTTTAATGGAGCCAGAGGCTCAAAACAAGGTAATTTATTATCTCCTTACTTGTTCTTAACATATATTGAAGCTCTGACTAGGATAATTGAATTCAATATTAAACAAATTGATGATATACTTCCATTATATGTAGCTATTCTCAAATGAGATCAAACATTAATGGAATCTCTTCTTATATTTAACAAGCTCTTGGGACTTTCCACCAAAAAAAAAGTACAAGAATCTTTTGCCTCTTTACTAACATAATGGAAATGGTTGCACACCTCTCAAAAGTTTTAGGACTCAAACACCTAAAGCTCTTATTTAAGTACCTAGGAATACTAATTTTAGCCAAAAAGAATATCCTTAAGTGATTGTAACACCTATTTAATTCACTTTATAAAAGAATAGAGATTGGAATAATAGATATCTCTATTATGCAGGAAGAACTCAGTTGGTTATTTTAGTGCTAAACAATCTTCATATACACTAGAAGAGCTATCACTTGCTTCTTCCAAAAAATCTAGACAAATCAATTGAAATGATCCTAAAGGACTTCCTATAGTTAAGTGAATAAACTCTTCTATGAATAAGGTCAATCAGGCTAAAATTTGTGCTTCTAGGAAACCAAGAGTTGGATCTGGAATCAATTCCATAAGTAATACCAACAAAATGTAATTATTCAAGAAGATATGGAAACTACTCAATGAGCATGAGTCAATTTGGGTTGTATGGGTGCATATTTATATATTTAAAGGACAGACCTTCTAGAGTACTAAAGCCAACTCGAATAACGTTTAGACCCTCAATAAAATGCTGAAAATGTGACATTCACTACTAGGAAATGAAAATCATTATTAGAAATAAAAGATATATTTTCTTTTGGAATGAAGAACTTTATAATCTCAAGTCTAGAGTCCCTCTGCTAGCCAAAGTTTAGGTGATCATATTACGTGAAGAACAACATTGGACCTATATATAAGACTCTATTCCATTACGGCTTCAATACCTACTAATAGACCTAATCAAGAGGTTAATAAAAATGACGTGGAAAAGACACTATTATAATGTTTTGACAAATAAAACTCGTATGCAAAATCTTCAAAGCACCTACTTAGATAGTTATATGGAAGAAATTAATTTGGTTTAATAAAATGTGCCTAAAGTATCATTCATCTTGTGGCTAGTGATTAAACAAAGACTCAGCACAATAGATAAGTTCAAATATGATACCATTAGCAACACCATACGCAAGTTTTGCAACCAGTCCCAAATCTCCGGACCATTTATTCTTAGATGCTATTTTTCCAATAGATAATGGAATTAAGCATTCGCTTTTTACTAAATCAGATGCTTAGAAAATTTTGGGAAAAGAAATTAGAATGGGCTGAGCAAATTATATATAAACATAAAAGAAAGTTAAAGGTTGAACTTATTTTAAAAGGTGGAACCTATATGATATGAAGGGAAAGGAACATAATAATTTTTAAAAATGAAGCACAAAATTTCACGTCTTGTGTTAAAAGACATCTAACTAATGAAAAAGAGCATTATAAGTAACAAAATCCATTCCCAAATCATTATGGATATGGCTACCAGCTAGAATATTTCTCCACCTTAAGTGTTAAACTTGATGGATATGAAGCTCTTTTGCTCATATTTAACTAGCCATTGTACACTCATTTAGACCATGAGAACTGTGAATTATAGATCTTCAGTCTAACCTTCTAACACTTTTTTCCTATGTTCTTTTGAGGTGCTTTTAACCTTTGCACTTCTGCTTTTGCTGCTATATCTTGCTTCCCTTCTAAGACTTTCGAAATTATGTTTTTTTTCATCTTAAAAGGGATAGTGTACTGATCGACATTATTGGTCTTTACATTAATATATTTCAAGTAAATTTAAGCTAGAGAGAATATGAAAAGATCACATTAATTATTCAAACCTCGTAAACATGGACTTGTCAAATTTGACATTGTCCTAGCTAGTACAAGTAGAATCTTATGTCTATTTATTCAATCAAAATGTAAGTTTCAGCATAATAAAGGAGTTATACTTTAGACTGTTAACGTAGTTTGTTATAATTATATATGTATTATTTATAATTATACATATTATATATTATAATAACCGATAGTTACTGCAAGAATTCAAAATTTTTAATTTGTTCAACGTTGAAGTTAAGTCATTATCAGTCTTTAAGTTTTTCAATTAAAGAAACTTGGCTTTACTTGAACTTAAGATTTTTAAGTCCAAGGTATCTACGCAAGCCTGAATTTTATGGTGAAGGACAATATGATTTGTCATTTACATAGAAAGGCAGGAAAGACATCCGAGGTATCCGGCTAGACTTGCGTTCAGCTATAGCATTTATGGTGGAGTACGTTAACTATTTGTTTCAATCATTGGTTGGAGGGCTTTAACAAATACAAAACGGAAGTTATCTCCAAGAATTTTGTCAAATGATTGCGAGTTTCCATGATAAAATTAAACGGTTTGTATTAGTTTTCCTTAGTGATCATTGACACTTCAATAACAACCTAGGATGGGATATGCCATATTGATTAAAATTGGCTAATCCAAAGTCGTAGTAATTCCTTAAGAATGATACTTTCGATGTTATTTTAAATTAGTTTATCAAAATGGGACTAAAAGTTAAGATGTAGCCCTCTGAACTTTAGGGTGAAACAATTAGGCATCATGAAACTCGTTAGCATAATTGTCTCTATATAAATCCGTAAATAACCCCACTCTTATACCACCTTCCTCGTCCAAATTGCCATATCCTAAAGAAAAATTAACAAAACAAAGGCTTTACTTAGACCATGTCCCAATTTCACATTCTCTTTGTCCTCTCTTTTCTATTGTTCCTGACTCTAGCAACCGACGCTCATTCACTGGACTTTCGTGTCATTAACAATGCAAGTTCAACAAAGGGTGCACATCGCTTCATGCGAGAGCTTGGGATTGGCTACATCAAGAGAGAGCTAATTGCTTCTACAAGTTTCATATGGCGTCTGTTCCACGAACATTCAGCGTCTGATATTAAACATGTCAAAATGGTTACCCTGTATATCGGTGTCTTTGATGGCCTCGCATACACAATTAACGATGAGATTCACATAAACGCTGATTATATAGCAACATATAGTGGTGATGTGAAGAGGGAAATCACGGGAGTTATTGTCCATGAACTCACACATGTATGGCAATGGTCCGCTAATGGTCAAGCACCTGGTGGTTTGATAGAAGGAGTCGCTGATTTTGTTCGGTTAAGAAGGGGCTATGCACCAAGCCACTGGGTTCATCGAGGACAGGGTGATAAGTGGGATCAAGGGTATGATGTTACTGCTAGGTTTCTGGATTATTGTAACGATCTCAAGCATGGGTTTGTGGCCAAACTTAACAAGAAGATGAAACATAGTTATAGTGATCGCTATTTTTCGGACATGCTCGGGAAAGGTGTGGACCAGTTGTGGAGCGACTACAAGGATATATATGGGAAGTAATACAGAGTAAATCTCAATGTCTACCAGTTATTCACATGGAGAAGTTAATTTACAGCTAAAGCGTAACAGGGAAATAATTAAAGATATATATTCACTTAATCTGTGTTTTGATGGTTGTTGCAAGGACAGTTAATAACCTAATGAAATGTCTGACTGATAAAAAAATCAAGGTTCTTCCTTTCAGAAGTTTCTCCTATTAACTTTGTGCAATTATGGGCAATTAAGAACTTAATGTTTAAATAGTGTTTGTTGAGATCAGAGAAGGTGTTTACAACAAGAATAAAGAAAGAAAACAAGAATATAAGAAGATTTCAACGAATTTTTTTTTTGGAAAATGAATATTGGATTAATTATAGACAAAGCTATAATGACATTATAGCGAGTTCAAGTCAAGCTCTATATAAACTAGTATACTACGAGAAGAGATTAACTATAAAACGCAGAAATCTACATTAAAGATACCACCGAGTCCCCCATTAGAACTTTCTGCATGGTAGAGATGGAAACAATCCCGAGTCTCCCATACTTTTTCGGAATCACATCCTCACTCCATTTTACCTTTGCATTCTTTGCATGTTCGATTCTACCTGACCATAAAAAAGCTCTAATAATTCTATCAATCTCCTTAAGAACTTTCTTTGGAAAAGCAACATGAATCGTCCAATACAGGTATAAGCTGATCAATACAGAAATGATAAGCATTAGCCTAGCAGCATAGGATAGGAATCTATTTTGCCAGGCATTCACTCTGGCCTTGACTTTTTCTATAAAGGACAAGCAATCTTGATATTTGGGTTTAGAGGAGGTAATCAGAACTCCCAAATAATAAAAGGGGGGGTAGAATGCTTACTAAGCCCCACAATGCCCAGTATATCAGAAATATTCCTAACATCTGCTGAGAGGTAAAGATAATTATTCTCAGAGTTATGCTTTAAACCAGACCAAGCAGCAAATAATTCCAAAACTTGCATCATCATAGTCAAAGAGTGAGGATCAATACCACATAGAATTAAAAGATCATCTGCATATAATACGTGGGAGAGATTGAGTGCTTTACATTTGAAGTGGTATTGAAACCCTCTGTCACAGGAGATTAGTTAGATGTCATTCTAGGAAACCCTTCCAGGACAAGAGTGAATAAATACGGAGACAAAAAATCACCTTGGCAAATTCCTTTAGTAATATAAAGAGTTTTAATGGATATCCCATTCACTAAGATACTCAAAGATGGGGTTTAAATGCATAACATTATCCATTCAATAAATTTATAAGGCAAATGCAAAGCTTCCAGACAATTATGAATAAATTGCCAACTTACAGCATCAAAAGCCTTGTAGAAATCAATCTTAATAAGACAACTTCTGAGATTCTTACCTGATTTATAGTCCATCAGTAATTCCTTAAGCAAAAGAATATTGTCTCCAATATTGCGATCAGGAATGAAGACTCCTTGAGCTAGGCAGATAACCCCAGAGATGGCTCACTTAAGTCTTTCAGCAAAGATTTTGGAAATCACTTTATAAATGATATTACAGCAAGAGATGGGACGAAAATCATTCATGCTCTGAGGATGGTGTTTTTTAGGTATTAAGCAAATGAAAGTTTGGTTCATCCCCTTGAGCATTTTGGAGGAAGAAAAGAATTCTAGCACTACGTCAGTGAATAGCTTACTTGAGATGTCCCAAGTTCTTTGAAAGAAGAGTGCTGAGAAGCAATCTGGCTCAAGGGATTTAGGAGGATGCATAAGAAATTCTTAAAGGTTTTGGTCAATCAGACAGTCAAGTAGTTGCAAAACATTTAGACTAGGAGTAATAGTGTATTTGAATCCATTAGATTCAGAAAATGTTGCCTGGAAAGCTCTTGAAGTTGATTTTGGTCAGTAAATTCCTTTCCTGAACTATCTAGGACCATATTGATCCTATTGACATTCTGCTTAGTGAGTAACGAGGAGTGGAAAAGTTTTGAGTTCGTATCCCCCTCTTTTAGCCAATTCAACCTAGCTTTTTCCTGATAATGGAATTCTCAAAGTTGAGAGCTTCCTAATACTTCTAGAGGCATTGGTGTTCCACAGATCTTAGAATAGGATTATGTGGAAAATCATAACAAGCAGCACTCTGAGCTTGTCTGAGCTTTTCCTTGAAAGATGTGAGGGGCTCGTGCCTATTAGATAAGAACCCTTAAAGGGCTAGTTTCACCATCTTGAGTTTCTGCATAAACTAAAAACCTTTACATCCAGCCATCTCAGTATTCCAGCAGCTGCCAATTACTTTGATAAAGCCAGCCATTTATGTTAATCCATTGAAGAATCGAAAAGGTGTGTCTGTTGTTCTGTGTTCTGTCAGCCTTTGGATCAACATGTACGAATGATCCAAAGATAGATTTTAACCAAAATGTACATAAGAGTGAAGGAATTGTTGCAGCTAAATTGAGATGACTAGAGTAAGTGCTAAATTATTCCACAAATTGGTTCTTTGGAAGCTAAAATTAGAAGCATATACAAGAGACAACTTAAACACATCTATACTACCTCGTAACAGAATATTGTAAATGAAGAAACTAATGTGATTCTTACTTGAAATGAGATCTGATTATATTATAGTTGAATAGGTAGATAATTCTGTCATTGTAGTGTGAGTTATAATTGGAAAAAACTAGCAATTGAGCACCCAAAAACTTAGTACCAAAAAGAGAGAAGGGATCTTTTATTTTGGTTTCTAAAAGTCCTAGTAAACAAGGCTTCTTCTCCCACACAAGCTCCTCCACCAGCGATTTTTTTTAGGATCATTGTGCCCTTTAATGTTCCACACAAGGACTAACATGAGTTGGGCAAGTCCCTAAATACTTTGGGTTTTGTTTAGGTCTCTTTATAGATTTCCTTTTAAAGGACTTGGATTGCATTTTAAAGTCTTCTAGTTCTTCTATCAAAGAATATGGCAGAGAGCATAGCTCAGTATGATCATTTGTTTCCTCTCCCTCAAAAGTAGAACCATGAAGAGCATTAACAACTGGACTTTGAGAGTCCATCTTCCCCTGTTGCTTAATATTATCCTCCACAGTACCAGATTTGATCCTTCTGTCCATTTTCATGTGTGTAGAGATATCAGCGGAAGTTGTTCTTACCTTATTAGAAATATCCTCCTGCATTTCGGCCAATGTAGGTAGGGAGCCTGTCGAAGCCTCATGCGTACTACTGGCCTTGGAGGTTTCCACTGATTCCAATTGAGAGGTTATAACCAGATGACATCCATCATATGGTTGTATGACCCCATCACAACTATGTTTCAAGTGGGAGATAATGATAGAATTCACCAAGCCATTTGCTGCCTCATCTTTGTCAGTGTCATGCTCTGTTTGGACCAGTTGCTTCAAGCCAGAATTAGATAGTTTACCCCTTATTTCATCATTATCATGTGCATTCTCTGTCTAAACCATCTTGCCTAAGGGAGGATCTTTAGCCTTTAGTAATTCATCATGCCAAACAGTATTGAAGACTTTACCCACTGCAACCCATTTGTTATAATTACTAGGTGTCTAAGGATAAGTAATTGTAATCTCATCCCTTTCCAACTCACCAGATTCTCCAAGCCTAAAAACATGCAAAGTTTAAATGTAGAGGAGCATTCTTCTGTATCTCTATATACAACTTCGCATATCCTATCCTCTCTATGGACGTCCTTTGGGAGTCCATACATATAGGTTTACCCAAGGAGCTACTGAGGAAGCTCAACCCTGCTACCGTCTAGAATTCTGTAAGTAGTTTATGAAAGTTAATCCACATAGGGATTGCCTCAATGATACCTTGATCTAAATCCATCCCCTGCTTCCACTGTTATAAAACAGGGGTTGGTCACTAATGTGAAATGGCCCTTGCTGGATGATTTCGGAAAGGTTGTAGGCATTTGTGAATTTGAACAGGAGCGAGCCATCTAAAGATTTTGATGAGGGAAGCGTTAATTCTATTTTTCACTGTTAGAGTTTAAATACACAAATACAAGGCTGAAGTTTTAGA
>JANZXR010000171.1:38829782-38843626 GCA_027575705.1 Erythroxylum echinodendron
ACACAAGTGAAAAATGCATGCTCCACAATATTTAATGTTCATGCCTTAGTGTTGGAAATTGATATTTTTCGCAAAGTGTCTTTTTAATTAGAAAGATGCAATTGATAGATCAACATCTCAAGTATAAGCGAATCAAGAATGCATACTAGTTATATTTAAATCGCCAATAAACAAGTGGCTGGACGGCAGAATGGTTGAATGAACGGGTCCATTTGTTGTGCAGACCATAATATGGCAGAATCACCGAATGACGGATCAGAACAGCAACAAAGCAACAGACGGCTGAGTATCAGATTCGCAGATACTATTTTCTTAAAACCAAGAACAGAAGTCAATTTGATGGGTGCCTTTTTTTTTGCCTGTTTTAAGTACTATTTTCTTCTAAACTTGTTATATTCCTTGCTTAGGTAACAAATTTGCTTGCCAGAAGTTATGTTCTGCTTATTCCTTAAACGATTAAGATCCTCACACTCTTCATTAAATTAACAAATCTCCCTACCACTGTAGTCAGCTTAACAATCAATCCTTTAGATAAAATATGCCAAGCGGCAAGAGTGGAATGTACATATCTATTCAGTAGTTAGCCATATCATCTCCCTTTATTTGCCATTAACTTTAGTCATATGTCCATTAACATTTAGTATATATAGAGAGACGGAATCCGGAATTATTATAATTTTTTTGAACAGTTAAATATATATAAACAATTTATAAAATATATATTATAACTAAATAATTTAAAATTAAATGATGATTTTAATTTAATTAACATTATAGATTCATTATATTTTCAATTCTTGACCTGATAAATTTTTGAAGGACTTGTTCCACAGGACCTACGTCTATTGAATTTCTCATAATGCTCTAATCGAAAGTTAAAACGATAAGATAAAAAATTTAAAGTTTAAAAGGTATTAGACAATCATAAAATCGACTAAAAATTGAATAAAATTAAAGAATTTGAAATATGATTGAAAGAAATTGTTCTTATCATCGAAGAATTTTAAGTTTAATTAAAAAATATATTATTAAGTGAAAAATAATTGATTTATTTTATTTTATAAAAGCTTATTAATTTATAAAAATTGACCAATTAATTAATAAATTCATTAGTTTTAACAATAAAAGTTATTAAAATAATTCGACCTAGAAAGTTAAAAAATGAATCAAAAAATTAGACGGTTCAAAATTTTTTTCGAATAAACTGTTCTATCAGTTGAGTTTTTAATCATTAATATTTAAGTTTAGATTTCTTAACCAAAGTTTAAGTTTTGGATTAGAATTTTTGAACACAAGGTTGAAATTTTTTTTACAGATTTGAATCTATCTCAAAATTTGATAGAATTAGGTTTTGTTTATTAACCTCAATTTAAGCTTGAATTTTTGGTGCCAATTCTATGTATATTTACTTGTATTTAGACTCAGAAAATAGGAAAGGCAATATTGACGAGTCTATCCACCGTGAAACGTCACGAGCAAAGAGCGGCAGTATAATTGGATCCCAGTTGACTTCTCGTCATTGACTTGAGTCGTCATATGCAATATACAGCACCTTTTGTAGTTCATTGTTTCGCACCCAAATTAAACTTAATTCTAATTTGAGATTAATCCTAAATCACTCTAATTAGGGTTAAATAATTTTAATTTTACATTTAACTTAATTAACTCTAATGTCTAAATGATCCTAATTATCTATAGCTAACCATAATTTAGACTTCTCAATCTTAACAATACGATATATTGTGCTCAATACAAAATCTCAATCTACAACTAATTAGCTTGAAGGGTTTTGGAAGAGTAGATCTCTTATGATTTGTTTTGTTTTCAAACGTCAAAAACAAACAAGCCTCAATATCGAATTACAGCAGTTAAAGTGACAGAAGAGAGAAGCTTTTTAAAGTTTGACATCACTGACTTTGCCGAATGGCCGTTACTACTTCAGAGATGGATTGAAATTTGCGCCTTTCCTTAATAAGCAGCTTTGCCATCTCCAGAGCCTGGTGCTCACATTTAGCTCGTTTGGCGGCATCAGCAATTGACTCAAAATCTTCAACATGAGCTACACCCACAATCCTCCTGTAAATTGAAAAGTTCAGAATGGTTGAAATAGTGTAGACCATAATTTCTCTCAAGCAAAACAAAATTAAAAAAAAAAGTGTGGAAACTACGATTGCCAAATGACAACTTTCATCTCACCTTATCATTTTTGCTGCACCAAATCCAAGGGTGTCATGGAGCAGATCTGTCATGAATTTCTTCTGCACAAGAAGCTGAAGTTCAGGATTGTTGTAAATTTCAGGAAGGTACGCCTCTCCATGGCCATTTTTGTGCTCGTCCCAGAGGGCAGTAAACTTTTTATAGAAAAGAACCCAAGTCTCCTCTATGGTCTTTAAAATCCATTCTTTATACTTCTGCAAAAATGTAGCTTTCACGTGTAAAGCCCAATTAATGAATACATATTCCAACATAAAGCAAAATAAAGCTCATGAAACACACTTTCCAGTTTATAAGCAAAAACAGGAATATAAACAATCATAATACTGATTTTATATTTCAAGTATGCATGAACAAAGACCAGAAAAAGGTAATGAGATATTTGTTCTATACATACTTTTCTGTCATTCTCTTGATTGGCATGTCCATCTTGAGCATAAAATGCCAAAATTAAGTTCCCAACAAAAGCACCAGTATCATAACCCATCGGGCCGACAAATGCGAATTCTGAATCCATAACCTGAGTTGAATCCTGGGTAACCATGATAGAGCTAGTATGAAGATCTCCATGTATTAAAGCCTGGGCTCTTTCACAGAACCTACAAGAATGTTGATAATGATAGATTAAGAAATAGATTAACACAAACATATTAACAAAAATAAAAATGTAGTAAAATAGAGTCTATACATGGATTTCAACTCTGCAACTTCAAGTTTTAAGGTATTATCCTCACGAATGGCCTCAGCGTCTCGGTCAAGATAAGGGGAAGTCCAACGATTGTGTTGAGACACTCTGTATGGGTCAGAGAACACAACCTGCTCGGTAAGTCTGCATAACTCAACATTGGCACAATATTCAGCAACTGCACAGAATTCGGCAGTTGCAATCATGTTAGATGCATTGCTTATAAATTGTCATCTCTATGACAGAGAGGAAAAAGCATGCCACCAACCAGAATGACATAAGGAATAAAGGAAGCAAACCCTAAGACGTACCATCACGCTTATGCTCTGTTGTGGTACGATAAATAAGGGATATGTAGAACAGAGTCCTTGCCATATAGTTTGACATATGATCTGCTAGCATCGGGTACTCAATTCCAGCGACTAATCCTTTCCTGAGGATTATATGTGGCGGCTCCAAGTATCGCATGCCAGTCAAAGACATGGTACGATCAAAATGATAAACTTCAGGCACATGTTCAGGGCATAACTTGCCGTGTTTCTTGAGTGTCAAAGATTCAAAGTATGCTCTCTCCTTACTCATTGGCCACGATTCTCCTATCAAACGTACGTATGGAAGTGCCTGCAATCAAACACAAATAATTGTTTGTTCATACCTTATAGTCAATTTAATTGATAAAATTGTTATGTAACTAATTTAAGTTTAGTTTTTTTTAGTAAACTCAAAATTAACTAAATTTAAATAGAATTCTATGCCACTAGAGATGTTAGATTAATTTTTCAAATAGTAGTGAGGACTATTATTTTGAATAATATAATGGTGGTAATCAACTACATGATTAAAGTCCCGATCTTATTTGGTAGTTATGACATGTAATCAATTACTTACTTTTCTTATATTTGTATTTTATTTTAAGTAGAATTGACCTTATTTAGTATATTTAATACTAAATTAGTAAACCAAATTTCTTGGACATAGGTTAAGTTTAAAAAGAGTTATTGAAGTCAGATAAAAAAAATTGTATGTCTATTATGAAATTTTGCCACTAATCTTTGTTGAGGATTTGATGACAGAGTTTTGGAGATATGTCAATATCATATTGATGACAAAATGTAACGACTTTTTGAGTTGACAAATATCTTATAAACTTCAATGAAAATATGTGAGATGTATGTCAATATCATGATAGCAAGATACAAGAGGTTGCACGAAGTAGAGCTAAAAGGTATACAATATTGATGGAATTATTTGACTCGATTTAGTTTACTAAAAGCACAAATTTGGACTACAATTAAAGGCTTTGCTGTAATTTGATAATAGTTGTAATTAGAAGGAAAAATAATTGCATGACTTTTTTTGCCTATACATAATATGACATAGATCATATATACATTTCTACTTCATGCTTATAAGTATTTAATACTAAATCCAAATTCAACATTACTACAATGTTCAACGAACGATAAGAAATAGATTGTTCAGTAACAGGAGTTAATCCAAATTTATATAAATACTTTGTATATATTGGATCAAATGAGACTTATGATTAACATAAGTAACAAGAATATAAAGTTGAATAAATAAGATTATCCTATTATGTCATATTGCTTAAATCAACATGATGAGAATTATAAAGTTACATAAAAGGATAAATGTATCTTTTTTATTTGAATTGCATGAAACTTACAAAACTTGTTAAGTTGAAGAATAACCAAATCAACATTTGGAAGGCTCTAATATTTCATTAGAAGTACTAGTGACTTTATGTGATATAGTCACATATATTAAATGATATTGATTTAAAATTGTGAGAAGTTCAAATTGTTTAAATCTAAGTATAAATACGCATTAAGAATGCTAAAGCACTTCGATGAGATCGATAGGGTAAGTTTTGAATTTTCCAGTTATTTAAGAAATGAAATTCTCTAGTGAATACCTTCACAACTAATTTCCATAAGAATAAGGATTTGTATAAGGAGAAATATACAGTATGAGATATTATATAATGCAATATTTTTTCTTCCATAACTATACCTAGTATAATTCTATTTAAATCAATTAACAAGATTTCATATTAGATATGAAAAGCTAAGACTTTGAAAGTATCAAATTTAAGTGATTTTAGTTTGAGATGCTTAGTTGAATCATGTATTATCTAATAAGTTTAGAACTAGATTGGATAACAAAAGGTTATGAGATATCTAAAAATCTAGATATAATTTTACAAACTTATTGAACAAATTGTTTGTTTCAATGTATACTTATATGAGAATGGTTCTCAAGATATGTAATATAAGTAAAATGAAATTTGAAAAATTCAAATCTCATGATAATACATCAAATTGGAACTATAGCCTTTGTTGATACATTTAATGTATAATTAAAAAGCTACGAGCAGTTGAAAAATTGACATTCATGATGAACTCAAAAAGTTTGATTTGGAGATGATTGTTAATTTATCATATCTACAAGAAGATTAATAGGAGTATAATTGTCCTCTTTAGTATGAGTATGTATAAAGATATTGCTTACAGAGAAAACAAAGTTCATATTTCAATTATTAAAAGGGTTAATTACTAAAAAAACTTAATTGTCAATTTTTCAATTAGCCTAAACTTTAAAAAATAGCAATAAAATGTTCAATGTTTCAATTTGTTTCAATTCTAGCATGACGTTAATATTATCATTATCTTTACTAATGCGACATTGTTACGTGTCAATGAACCCTCATTAATTAGACACGTCAATGAAATTAATAGTTTTGAGTTTGATTATTGAAATGACGTCGTTTCAAACCTAAATCCCTAATTTCCTATCACTCACTCTCACACCTTAGTTCATAATCTGTAACCTATGTCCCCCACTTCGTTCTCACTCTCACACCCTCGTTCTCACGCAGAAAATAAATTACTAGACTCATGAAAAATCAGAAACCACTAAAAAAAGTATCTTAATCGACTCTACATACCTGAAGGCAAGAGCAAGTCCATATTTATTAAAATGACATGGTAACCTTCAATAGGTTCTAATCACTGAAAACAAAGAAAAAGCACAGATCTCAAAAGCAAGAGATAAACATAAGTTAAGAGAGAGAATATTCGAGAAGAGAAGAGATTAGAGACGACTTAGTTGGTCTTTTTATTTGCCATTAGCACACATTATAGTGTAACCATAATTCTTAATATGGCTTTTATGATTTTACAATTTGGTTTGAATGATATAATTCTGTTACATTTGAGTATGCAAGAGTTGAGGCCAGGCCAGGTTGCTTTTATGGTGGTTACCACTGAAACATGTTTTACGTTTTACTCATCAAATTTTGTACATGTTTCTGGTTTGACGATAGCTTACCCTTTATATTTGTGAAGAATTTTCCACCATTCTACTTCACATGAAATATTTGATAGTCAAATGTTCTCTTAGGTTACAGGTTATAGGTTACAAACGATGGTGTGAGAGTGAGAGTGAGAGTGAGAGTAAGAGGAAATTAAGGATTTAGGTTTGAGTGAACAATGCCTGGGTAATTCTCTAAAAATGAAACGATGTCATCTCAATTCCATAATGAAATGACGTCATTTCATTAATCAAACTCAGACTTGCTAATTTTGCTGGTGTGTCTAATTAATGAGGGTTTATTGACACGTAATAGTGCCACGTCAGTAAAGATAACAGTGAGACTAAAGTCAGGCTAGAATTGAAACAAATTAAAACTTTGAGTATTTTATTGCTACTTTTTAAAGTTCAGGCTATAATTAAAAAATTGACGAAAATTTAGGCTTATTTTAGTAATTCACCCTTGTTAAAATTACAATTGTCTAAGAATGACTCTTATTGGATATGAAAAGATAACCACTTAATTATGAGAATTGGATCTATAAAGATAGATATGGATGTTATTTTCCTATTTTAGTCCAATTACAAAGCTAATGTATTAAAAATGTTTAGTAGTTGAGATATCTCATACTTGTAAAGTATTAAATATATCCATTATTCTGTGTATAAGTTGATATTTAACTTCAAGGTTATAAGAATATTAACTTTAGAAGTAAATCCTAGTTAAGGTATATTTTATTTTAAAAACAATTATTTTGAGATTTAAGATGTTATATTATAGCATTAATTACTAATCAAGCCATAATACATTTTTTATTGAGTGAAAATGATTAAATGGATAAATGAGTTCTTTAATGAACTTTTTCTTATATTATTTAGACAGTAATATATTATAAAACATTAGATTCATTGGGCATATAAAAGGAACTAAGTTCCTATCAAAGATCTAAGTATGTATTTAGGTAGTTTTTCTAAATTACAATAATAATTAAGATGAAAGTTGTAAGATTTAAGTAAGTACTCACTATATAGAATTTTGTATAGTTCTCTCACTAAACTATTGTCTCGGTAGTAGCATTATCGTCATATATAGATATGGTATAAGATACTTAAACGATTGGCTTAGTGCAAGTGGTAGATTATTAGTTTATGTCCTACAGTCAATCAATTGGTTATAATTTAGTGACGTAATTATTTATAAGCATTCTTTATCTTATACATATTTACATGTATGTGATAAAGTCCATGAGAAAAGCATAAATTGCGAATGAAATTACGATAAGATCATAATTATGAGATTCATATTGTATTTATATTGTTACACTAAATTGTTCCTAGTCACTATTCTATTAAGACTAGACATTAATAGAACAATAAATAGCACACATTATGTTTATCTTTATAAAGGAAGTAATCAGTCTCATAGACTAAAGTGTAGAGATACTTAAATAAACAAGTTCACTGAATTGACTATATATGAAAATTTGATTTGAAACATTACATGTATGGCTATAAAAATTTTCATTATGATGATTGTATAAGTGATCATTTGACTTGAGATCTCCAAAGTAGCTCGTATAGCGATTGCTATATTTTAATCCTACTTATAACCTATTTTAGCCAAAGATAGCTCAGTCGATAGTTATTGGATATAACATGAACTATGTGAAAATAGTTGAGTGATCAATATAGGATTCATTACCCTAAAGTAATTAAGGAGAATATTCTGTTGTTCTCGATTAGCATTGATTTAGAAAATCATTGGTCAAGGTGGAATGACACTTTGAAAAAATTATCAAATGTCATTAATTAAATTATTTACCAATGGTGAAGAACTAATATGATTATAATCAAATAACTAGAAATTAATTTCAAGCTTTATATCTAATCAAAGCATTGTATGGTGAAAAGATTGAATTATACTAAAAAATCATACACAAAAATTGTTAGACATCAATCTTGATCTATAAATGAAAATTGTTCAATTAGGAAATTAAAGATAAATTAAAGGGGTTTAGTTTATCTAATACTAAATACGATTTAGGGTTATAATTTATATCCATTGCAAATATATTTGGAATCTTATGAGCTACAAGTTGAAGAGAGAAAATATATTTTAATCAAGTTAAACTTGATTGTAAAGTTTAAGAAACTCTATGATTAAATATGAGATATTCAATAAATAAGGACCAATATATGATATTATGTCTTATTTAGGAATAAATGGTATTTAGTTCGAATTAATTTTAATTCTAATTAAAGTTTAATTGAAATTAAAATTTTATTTCAATTAAATGACTTAAATATCTAGAATCTATTATAAATAGGCGTAGACAATAAGAAAACTAGCACTCTTTACGTAAATATCTTTATAATAGTTATAGAGTTCTCTCAATCTGTTCTATGGATACCGTTCGAGGCCAGACAATTGTGTGAATATGGTGGTTAAGATGAGCTAGCTTCAAAAATAGTTCGAGAAAAACGACAAGAAAATAATTAAGCTTCATAATAAAGTACGAATTAAAATTTGTGTTTTATTATATTTTATGTATTAATCATGTTGTAGATTTAAAGTACTATTGGCTTTCAAAAAATCTTACGAAATAGTTTTACAATTATTCTATTGTATGCGAGATCGAATCCTACATCAATTTCCCAAAACCATGTCATACCACTTTTCCAAAATAATCTCCAAATGTAAGAAGATACCTTATATAACAAAATTATTTGTCCTCGTCACAAGAAATCAAATGGACTTTCTATAGTCTAACAATTATTAATGAACAAATGAATCAAGTAGATCTCATAAACATCAGTGATGAAGAATGGTATATTATAAGCAAATGAATTTTTTAGAAGGTGCATCAAAGTCGTAAGAAAAAATCACATTTCACCTGCCCTTTCCTAATATTTGTATAGGCATCGCTTACCATTATATATTTCTAATTTTTCGTTTTAGCTCAACTTTTTTTCTGATACCAGACCAGTTTCTTCCCTTATTCAAACTAAAGGAAATTTGAGAAGAGGGGAAAAGAAGAAAGCAACAAGGTGTTTTTGTTGGAATAGTCTAGCTATTTATATTTATGCTTATTGTATCTAATTATGCATCCCTTGTGTTATGACGTTGGTTAATCTATGTATTCCTCTCAACTTCAGCCACCTCAAGTAGCTTTTATGTAACTATTCAACTTCCAACTCACTTCTCACATTCTAGCTAATTGCCTACCACACACTATTCTCCTAAATTCAATAGCCTCAAGCAAATTTTCTATAACTGCTCAACTTCTAACCCACTTTCCATTTTGGTCATGTCCTAATTGCCTCCATACTCTGTTATTTTTAAAATACATGTCAATTATGTATCAACTGTCTAGACTTCTTAAATCCTAAACTTCTCATCTAATTCCTATGTCCATGAATTCTGTAGCCAAATCACTTTTAGGACTTCTAGTAATTGGGTCTTTTCATTTTCAGGAAAAATAGCCTGGATTCTTTTTAGGCTATCAATAATTGCAAATTATATTCTTGAATCCCAAACATAAATTTGTTATATGAGTCTTTGTATTGTGTTAGTTGCAGTAGTCCCTTCCTTTGATTTCTTCGTTTATAGGAATTTTGTGCTTTAATTGTAAAGTAATAAATTTTTCCTTTAACAAAAAATCAAAGATTTCATATATATAAAGGTGTCAAAAGTGTATTAAATATGAGTAATTGGTCCTTGTATTTTCCTTTTAACGTCTAGATATTTTGCTCTATAGAGGGGATATCATATGAATTTGTTTCCATAAAAGAAGTACAAATTGAACCATTTTTTTGATGTTTTTCTTCTCCAATAAATTCTTCATATTCAGATACTTTTGGTGTCAATTTATAAAAATCATGGAATTTTATACCTTACGATTTTTTTGAAGTTAATATTGAGACCTCTTTGAGCTAACTTCATGTACTCGGTCTCTAGGATTGAAATCCAATATCGACTTCTTATCTTCTTAAATCGGGTGATGAATATGTCTACATTCTTACCACCTTTTTAAGTAACTCTGGAAAATTCAGCCATACTGATTTTGTGTTCAATATGGAAAAAATTTAGTACTAAATGGTCTCTCAATTTCAGCCTATGAAATGATAGAATTCCTAGCAACATAGCATAATAGGAGAAGGTTGTGCCTCCTAACGAATTTGGGAACAACCTAAGCTTGAAATTATTGAAATTTTCATAATTATCTAATTCACCACGCTACATAGTGAGTCTAAGAATATGCTCAATAATTGATTGACCATCTTCGCAAGAAAGCAAATTAAATTTAGGAATTATATAGCCATAGGGATAAGGATTAAGCTTATAGAAATTCGAAAGACTAAGCTGCCTTAAACCAAGCTCACACTGTTTTTAAATGACTTCTCTAACAACTTCCAATCTCATTTGTAGAGGAGCAATAATAGGATTACAGTTTACAACTACAAGGTTGCTCCCTAAACTATAATATGGTCCATTAGCTTCAACTTCCAACCAAATTTTTGTCTGCTAAGAGCTTGGAACTTGACAACCCGTTGACCATTTCTAGGATTAACGATAGGTTTAATATGAATGTCCTCTCTTTTATGAGGAGGATTATAGCTTTCATCCACAAAAGAGAAGTCAGGAAATGACTACACTCACCAACTTAAACGCAATTTCCTGAGAAGGGGAATTGTGCCTAGCAATCTGTACTACGGTAGCACAAAATTTGTCCACCTTCTTTGTCAGTATCTTAACTGCCTCAGTCGTGAAGACTTGAGTTGCACTTCAATTATGGAATCTCATTTATACAAACAATATCTTTTCATGTTAATGGTTGCAACGAATTTGGATTCTCGCCAACTAAGGACTTAGTTGAAGGAGATGCTACCTTCTTAAGATTCTCAATCCTTTAGGATTAAAGATATTATTTCCTTACTGTAGTAAGGACTTCTTCCTCTAGGACTGGAGACACAACTATTTCCTTTTCATTCCTCGTCATCGTGTCCCATTGGATGTGCCAAGTTATTGGTCATTTATACGGTCAACTTGGAATTCGAGCATGCCAGGGACAAAATTTATACTTGACTTCTTATTAACGATATAGATGGGCTTCAGAAAATTTAGAAAATGAAATTTTGAGCTACCAAAATGCTAAAAAATGCTGAAATAAGATTTAAACTATACAGATTACTTGATTTAGACAAAAGAAAGGTACAATCTATAAGGAAAATAATGATGAGTACAAGAAATTTTGAAATAACAAGGTATTTTGTAGGAGCAGTCTAATTGTTTGTATGTATGTTTGTCATATCTAATTGTGTGTCCCTTATGTTGTGACACTGGTAAATTTATATAATCCTCTCAACTTCAAACATCGTCAAACAGTTTTCATATAACTCCTTCCCACTCACTTCCCATGTTGTAATTAACTATCTACACACACTATTCTCCCAACTTCAATATTCTTAAGCAATTTTCCTGTAACTGCTCAACTTGTAATTTACTTTCTATTTTGGCCGTGTCCTACCTAACTACCTACATGCACTAGCATTTTTAAAGTGCATGTTAATTATATGTTAATTGGGTAAACTTCTCAACTAATTCTCCCATAAATGAATTCTTTGACTAAATGACTTCCAAAATTTTTATTATTTCAATCTTTTCACTTTTGGTACAAATAAACTTAATTCTTTTTCAGCTATATCAACACCCTTCTCTCAAAGGCCAAACAGTCCGACATGGATTACAGCACAAGAAACCCATCAGTCACCTACAAGTCAAATATCCAACCCTAGTTTAGTCACTTACCTGCTTAACAACAAAAGAGCCAGTTGAACCAACAACA
The DNA here is from genome assembly GCA_027575705.1 of Erythroxylum echinodendron. Lineage (NCBI taxonomy): Eukaryota > Viridiplantae > Streptophyta > Magnoliopsida > Malpighiales > Erythroxylaceae > Erythroxylum > Erythroxylum echinodendron. The sequence continues at coordinate 38,841,861 of JANZXR010000171.1, forward strand.
ATATAGACGAAGTTGAGATTCCCATCCCCAACTTCTTTGATCTTCAAGTCATCGAACTTGTTGCCAATTTTATCAGACAAAGCCGGCGTTGACTTGATGTACTCTATCAAATTTTTCTCGTCCAATGGTCTGAACTCCGAGAACGTCATTTCGGCGGCGAGAAGCAGCAGTTACGACGGAGGATGACTTATGTGTGGAGTTCGGAAATGCGTGGACATGAACACTGTAGGCTCGGTTTAGCTGGTATTTAAGAGCTTAGGACTGGTTCACTGAACCTGGTCTCCCTGGCATTTGTGTGGAATACGTTGTTCGAGAATCCAAGCTCAGCTTGTTTCTAAAGTCACAAATCAGAAATCGCCACTTCAGAAATGAACATTAGTAAAATTATGGAAAGTCAAGATCAATAATTGTTTAGAATTTTGTATGCATCATGTTGATCATCTACAGGATATTTGGGGGGGCACGCCAACCTTGAATTTACCAAAGACTGTAATAATGACAAAAGTTATGAAAAAAGTCGAAAAGAAAAAAAAAAGAAATGACGTGAAGGAAATTGCTGCAAAACGTCAAAACTCAACTTCGGGCATGAATGGCACCAATTCTGATAGTTTTCTTGGATATTTTCTATTCCTCCAAGAAAATGTAACTATTCGTAAGTGTTTGAAAAAATAATAGATAGTTTATTTCAGTAAAACTTGTACTATTAGCAGCATTCTTGGAGCTTCAGATCATGCTGCATGGGTGAGTGACGATGTACATACTAGGAACTAAAATCTGAAAAGTGAAAACTTCAGCTCTACTTCAAACTTTATTACTAAAACTCAATTTTCGCAAAGAGTTGATGATTAAATATCTGCTATTGTGTTCACATATTCTCAGGGAAAAGTGTAATACATAACAGGAGTCTTAATTACGTATTTCGGATCGAACATAAAAGGAAAAAAACAAAAAAATGTGAAAAATATTTTATTTCAGTTTCATGCCTTCAAACAAACTTTTCAAAATCGAAACAAACGCAAATCAACTGAGGCCTTCACTAGACTCAATCCCTGAGATGTCGTTAAGGCCTTTCTATAATTTTCTTATCATGTGAATCTTTGAATGGATCAAAGTATCCAAATGTTCACGATTTGCTTAAATAGCTACAGGAGACCTTAACCTTATATATATAACATCTATATTGGGCCTCCCCATTACAGGCTTAATATGGGTCCGGTCTATACTAACTGAGGTCTATTTTCTTTACTGGACTCGACCGACTAACCTAGATCATTTATTGGGCCACTTTATTATCTGTATCCAAATCAAACTTGATTAGTTTAACCAATCATTTGTTAAAATCGTTAATATGTAATTAATTGTTGTCTACCCCATAGGAAAATATCTAACATTCTTCTACTTAGACAATAATTAATTACAATAATTGTTACAAATGTAATGGTTTAAAATACGGTTAAGCCAATCACTGTATAGGTCAAACAAGTTTTAAAAACCATTTGATTCAAAGATAATGAAAGTCCATCATTCGGTCTTGTAAAGTTTTTGATATTGGAAAATATCAAATACATGTGTCATGTTTGACACAGATCCAATACAATCATACATATGTAACACCTTATTAACATGAATGAAAAAATGGTGTGTGGAAAACTAGGATGATACCTGTAACACCCCATTACTCTAGGGTACGTACCGGGACGCCAGTAGGTCATTCCGACACATATCCTAAGATAAGGGAGCGCTACGTGCAATCACTACAGAACTCC
>JANZXR010000171.1:38843726-38859055 GCA_027575705.1 Erythroxylum echinodendron
TGCATGTTTTGTTTAACAAGTGTGCCAACGGTTGTTAGTCTTAGAATAGCACGTAAGAGTGGGAAAGGTTGCATGTGAAAACAAAATGGTTGTTTGTTTTGTTTTTTCTTAAGGACAAGCAAAAGTTCAAGTGTGGGGATGTTGATAGTTGTAGGTTGCATGATGTTTTAGCAACCATTTTAGTATGTTTTTAGTGGTTAATTAATTGATTCATGTATGTTTTGGTTTAGAATTGTGTTAGTTGGTTACATAATTGTGTTTTTAAGTGTTATGTAGGTTAAAGCATATTATTCAACTTTAATTTTATGTATTTAAGGTGCCTTAATTTTTTTTTTAATGTTTGAGATCAGATATCGAAGAATGAAAGAAGTCTGGAGGAAGACTCAGGGCCACGATCGTGATAGAACCTTTTATAAGGGGCCACGATCATAATAGAGACCAAATCAGCTTGCCACGATCGTGGCCTGTGTGACAGCAGACGCGAAGTGACTTCTAAACTTAATTTTTTAAGGGATATTTTTGACTTTTGTGCCTAGGTAAAGCCTAATTTTTACCCTAAATAGAAAAGAATATAAAAGAGAAGAGAAGAACCTAGAAGGGGAGCCTCCATTTTGCTACATTAAGAAAGATCCAAAGAAGGAGAAGAAGAGAAGAGAAGAGAAGAGGAGAGAGGAAGAGTGAAGAAGAAAGGTTGTTGTTACTGCTGTCTTATAAATCCATCCAGACTCCTTCTAAGTAAAATCTTTATTTCATCTTTGTTATTCTTTCTTTTGAAAGTATGAGATGGATTTGATAGTGATGGATTTGGGTTTGATGATGATGTCTTAATCTCCTTTAAGGATTTGTTCTTGAATCAATGTTAAAATGATTTCTTTTGATGTTAATACATTGGGTATTTTGATTATTTGTTCCATTTGCAAGCTTCCGTAACAAATGGAGAGAGTGAATCGATAATAAAATGATTACATTGGGTAATGAGAGTTTAAAATTTTAATAAATCATGTAAATAATAAAATTGGTAATTTATATGAAGATAGATCTTGTGTGAGGATCCGATAGTAGACGGCTTAAGATCTAATTAGATATATGGGTTTGTTGTTAATTGAGGAATTATTAAATCCCATAATTCAATTAGGATTTATGATTTACAGTTTAATGGTTATAACTCAAAAGAGAGTAATCCACCCTTTGAAATTCTAGGATCGATACCATAAGTCATCATGTTAGCATTTGATGATAGGATAAATCACCCTTCTCATAATCAGCTAATCTTCCGTGTGTGATTTTTGATTGTTCATTAGTGGTGCTCAATTTTGATTTCTTTATGTTAACTTTACAATTTCATTTTTAATCAATCCATATTCGCTTATTTGCTTTTTTTTGTTTAGTTTTTCTTTTCATTTTAATTATCCTTTAGGCCTTAGACAACTTAAAATTTGATTAGTTCATTAAATCCTTAAGGGATCGACACCTTATAAATTACACTCTCGACCCATACACTTACGATATATTGAGGGATAAGAAATTGTAAAATTTCCCCACTCTATCAGTGACACAGATCCAATATAATCATGCATATCTAATTCTTACTAATATAAATGAGAAAATATAGTATGGCAAACTAGGATGATATCTGTATGATCTGAAATATATCATCCTTCTATTTATAGGTCTAAATTTCTATGAACTTTATGCTAAACAGCATTAGAGAAATTTTTTTTCTCTCACTGAATGCTAAACTGCATTAAAGAAAACCTATTTTCTCTTACTGAATGCTAAACTGCGTTAGAGAAAACTTTTATAGGATTAAAAACTTATATCCTCCTATTTCATGTTAAAATATATTAATGTATTTATTAAATTGTATGTGTCTTAATGATATAGGCCCAATGTCAATATGTAAATATGCCCTAACCTTTAAAATACTTAAAATTGACATAAATCTTAAGACTTTCACCTGTATTATGACAACGTATAATAACACATTTAACAGAGGATAAATGAAGATCATCTTTGTTATTAAACAAACATACTGTTATAATACATCAAAACATGTAAACATATAAGGAGCAATCATAATAACAACAATAACAACAACAATACCTAATATAAATCCCTCTCAGACGTAGGATCTGGGGAGGTCTTGTAGTACGTAGCCTTACTCCTAACTAGTAGAGAGGCTATTTCTGAAAAGGATCAAACATAATGATCCTTAACTAACAGTGTATAAGGAATGCAATATACCTTTATTGTATACATGTCTCTCAGAAAAAAGTGGACGGAGTCCTTTGGTTAAAAGATAAATAAGCATCTCCTCATTCTTCAAATGCTCTACCTCAATGTCACCTTTCTCTATCAATTCCTTGATGGTCAATTAGTTAACCTCTCAAAACTTAAACCCTGTGACATTCTTATTATTATTACTGAATAATATAATAGACAAATTATCACAATATAGTCGAATAGGTCTAGTCACTGAATCAACAACAGACAACTCAAAAATCAAGTTTCTAATTCAAATCGCCTCTATAGCAGCCTCATAGCATATGACAAACTCTGTATGCATAGTCAAGAAAGTCATCAGTGTTTACTTAACACTCTTCCATGATTGATAGGTGTGCATTAGGATATGTTTTTATAGGTAATTAACATATGTTTTCTTGCGTAATGGTTTCTTATCGCTCTAGTTTAGGATTTAGTTTGCAAGTTTTCATTAAGTTTGATTTCCACTGTGATCTTGTGCGTTGGATGCTAACTGAGGGTAAGAATTGCTTATTTTGTGTAGGAAAGGAGAGGAAGCAAGTTGGAGGATGAATAAGAGAGTATAGAAGTGAAAACAAGAGGATTGCATCTTGGACCAATTCCTACGTTCGTGGGAAATAGGCAAATTCCCATGAACATGGGAAATCACGACATAATGTTTCTGCCTATAATTCTCACGCTCGTGGGAATCGTGCAGATTCCCATGAATGTGGGAATTGCAATCTGAGGCAAGCTGTGAGGCTTCATTAAACCTAGGATTTTTGGACTATAAAAAGAACATTAAGCCTCCATCTTCAGGGGGGATGACAACTACCTGTAGAAAGACCATCCTTGGGTGAAGAACCAATGTTAGGAGCATCAAAGAAGGATTGAAAATAAGGCTCATCATCAAAAAATAGCACATCAACCTCAAAATTTTAGATTTTGGCAAAGAAAAGAAGGAGTTTTGTTATTCACTTCCTATCATTTTAATCTCTTCCTTTCTTTGTAAAGATGGATTATTTGAATGTTGATAGTGTTATGGAGACTATGTTAGGTTAATTTCATGTTAGGGATTGCTTTTTGATTATTTGGTCAAAACTCATGTTTTATTGAATTGAATGAAGTGTCTTTGATAATTGTTGTTCTTAATTGTCGTCTTGTAACAAATCGAAAAAGTGGGTGAGATGAAAATCATGTATGATTGTACAATGAGAGTTGGCGACCTATAAACTAGCAATTATTATGTCAATTGAATAATTAGAAGAGAGATCTCTACTAGTCAATTGATCATCCATAGGATAGTGTAATAACTAGTTAAATCGATAGAGTCATTGGGAAGGTTGAGAGATCATTCAATTGATTCCCATCAATTCAATTAGGGGCAAATAGTTACATTGAGAGAGGGTAATTAGTACATTCAAAAATCTAGGGTGGGACAAAATTCAATCAATAAAATATGAGGGAGACAGAATAAGAAAAAAGTAATCTCTAGCATTTAGATCCTTGAATTCATACTTTCTGTAATTGCGGTATTGTCCATTGTTTTTGTTAGTCTTTTAATTTTAATTTAATTTTCTAGATTAATTGTATTAAACAATTTTCTTTCTTAAACAAAGTATTTTCTAAATTAAGTGAAGTCTGGGCATCAATCCCTGTGGGATCTTCATTCTCTCTTTCTAACTACAAGTCACGATTGGTTCATTTACAGTTTTTGAACGTAAAATAAGTAGATAGGTTTTATAATCCATCAATAACGATAATGCACCATCTACTAACATTAAGATGTAACTTGAAGTAGACTTTCTATCATCTAGACACACAGCAAAATCCAATTCTATATACCCCATGAGGTTTAAATTGTTGACCCCTTTCAATGTCACCATATAATCCTTAGTTCCCTTTAAATATCTCAACACTCGTTTAACTACATTCTAGTGGTCTATTCCTAGATCAGCCAGATATCTACCTAATATTTCAACAGCAAATGCAATGTCAAATTTAGTGCACTCCTGGATATACATTAGGCTACTAACTGCAATGTAATAAGGTACATTCTCTATAGCCTCTCTCTTGACATCATTATTTAAACACTATGCCAAAGAAAATCTCTCGCCACGAGAGATAGGTGCTATAATAAGTTTACAATCTGCTATATTAAACCTTTGTAGCACTCACTCAACATATGCACTCTGCGATAGGCCTAAGGAGTGTCAAGATCTTGCATGTCAAACTAAAATTTGCTTCACCTCATGCTATATCGTCGTCATTTGATGCAATTAAGATATCATCTACATACATAATAGGAAGATAACTTTGCTCTGCTTGACCTTATAGCATAAGCATCTCTTAACTTTATTTTCCATGAAGCCAAAAGATGTCACAACCTCATGAAACTTAAGGCACCACTGTTTGAAAATTTGTTTCAAACTGTATATAGATTTTCTTAACTTGCAAACCTTATCAGACTTTTTTTGATCTTGAAATCCTTTAGGGTGATCTATATAGACCTCCTCAGAAAGGTCATTATCAGGAAAGTGGTTTTAACATCTTTCTGGTGTAGCTCTATATAATAATGAGCTATTATTGTCATGATCACTCTGAAGGAATCCTTAGAGGATATAGGAGAGAAGGTAACATTAAAGTCAACCCCTTCACCTTAAATGAATACTCTAATAACCAACCAATCCTTAAACCACTCAACTTTACCCTGAGTGTCATTGGTCTTACATCCATTTACAACTAATGGATTTTCTATATTGAGGCAAATCAACTAGCTCCCATACCTTGTTATGCTTCATGGATTGCATCTTGTCACTCATTGCATCCTAACACAAATCTGCATAGGGTCTAGAAATAGCTTCAAAAGAATAACTAGATCTGCAACATGTCCAATATCATAGTCATGTTCTCCCAAATAGTCTATGTAATTAGATAGAATAGCAGGTCATCTCACTCTAGTGTATCTTCACAACTGCATCGGTTCTTTATCTCAAGAACATCTGTTTGTACAAGTATAGGCTCTTATACTTATACTAGCATGGTACTAAGACCTTGATCCACTGGACTTAACTGTATGAGTGGTGGATATGAAATAATTCTAAGATCCATCATGTTGTCATCTAAAGGGTGTGAAAGACCACCCTTATCAAACACATCATATTCCAGAAACTTACTTATTTGTGATTCCACAATTTTAGACCCTCCTTCTCTATAGTAGAATTCATATCCTTTAGAGTAGTCAGCATATCTAACTAAATAGCAATAAGTAAAACGAGCATGTAATTTACTTTCATAAGAATTATATAAGCGTATCTCAGCAGGGCAACCTTATACATTAATGTGTGCAAGACTAGGCTTCCACCCTTTCCAAATCTCAAAAGGCATCTGTGACACTGACTTGATTAGGGCTCCGTTAAGCATATACATTGCCATCTTGATGGCTTTACCCCACTTTTCTTTAAGTTAGAACATATAACCAAAGTGGGAATAATCATCAATAAACATCAGAAAATATCTAGAATGGCACAAGATGGTTTTATAAGGTCTACTAATATCCATACAAATGAGATCCAATAAGCCAGATGCTTGAGTTGAACTTTTTTCTTAATTTTAATCAACTTACCTCTGTAACAGTCAGTGCATGTTTCCAAACCCTCATAATCTAAAGTTTTAAAAATCTCTCAACTCTCTCTCTAGAAATGGGCCTAATCTTTTATTCCATAACATGTAATACTTTTCCTTAATCTGAGGTATCATTCGGTAATATATGAAGAAGCATATATTTCATGAGAGGTAAGACAAATGTCTATATAATCCACATGACAAAAAGGCAGTACCAATATGTTTTGCATTGAATGATAACTATACAATAGAAATATCAATGATAAAATGATAACCTTTTTTGTCTAACATTGATATAGAGATCAGATTTTGTTGAAAAGATGGTATATAAAATGAGTCCTGTAATATAAGCACAATGTATTGAGGTTTAAACACATGTCCCCTACATACATTACACTAACTTCTTCATTGTTGCCAGCCATCAGTTTCTCCTCTCCTTTATTTAGCTTTCTTCTAGATATGAACCCCTACATTGTAGAGGAAACATCATTAGATGCTTCAATATCTAGCCACCAAAAACAGGTTATGGCTATAACAAGATTAGATTCATAAATCATATAAACCAAGGAGTTACTTAAAAGTTCCTATTTTTCCTTCTAGACTTTATATTTCTAGCAATCAGACTATTTTATCCTTACTTCTTATAGAAGACGCACCTCATGTTCTTCACATCTTATGGACCTTTAGTAATACTATAGTAACCACCAGAGAATAGATTTCTTACCTTTATACCTTTACGGATTGACCTTCCCTTTTCCTTGGTTATTGCAAACAAGGCTGTATGAGGAGCATTTTTTAGCTTCCCCTACTCAGCAATACAATAAGCAATCAAAGCATTAATGTCCCAAGCCTCATCCTATCAATCATATCTAGTGATTAGAATACCAAACTTTAGAGGGAGGGTGTTTAGAGCTTAGTGCACTACTAAGGCATCAGGAATCAGAATGTTATGTGCCTTCAACTTTCTTTAGAGGTGGACCACCCTGATTATGTATTCCCACACTCCCCCCTTCTCTAGTGTACCTCATAGAGAATAATTCCTTAATTAAGGTACTTATCTCTGTGTTGGACAAGATCCTGCTCCTTGCAGAGACATTATCTAATAATTCCTTTGCTATATTCCTGTTTGAAAGTCCACTAAGCACATGGTCTAAAATAGATCTCTTAATGGTCAGGTAACACAGTTTATTTGACCAATCCCAGGCTGCATATACTACTTTATCAGCTTCTAAGCGGACGGAAGTAAGTGTAGATAGTCTATTCGTAATCATGGCCAATATTTGCCATCCCTAATGCAATTTCTACATCCTCTTTCCACTTTTTAAAATTGAAACTAGTCAAGGTTTCAATGGTGACGTTGTTATAGTTGAAAGAAAAGGTAACTGCAAAATGACAATGTAATGATCAACACAAATGTAAGATAACAACGATAATTAAATCCTTAAATAGTATCTGTTTTGAGAATCTCGTCATGCATGTCACGAAACACGTGTAGGTTGCATATATAAAACATGTAAATAAGACCTCTACATAAAAATAATCAGAGTACTCAGTGTCAACTTTTGTGACACTACCACCTGAGGGTGAAAAGATCACTTAAGCAATGACTTTCCTATGTCTAATGCCTTTATACACATCCTAAAATCCTATGTAAGGTCAATTCTTGTAGGAAGAATAACCAAACACAAGACCAGAGACATCCCCCAACAAGCAAGCAGAACAAATCAAATAATAACATGAAAGGCCACTGTAATAATCGCATTCTCATCAGTACTAAAAAAAATCCACAAATACAAGGGATACACTTGTATATTATCCTCACATTTTCTATGAGCCCCATATAGTATGTGACAATGTATTATTCAAAACCATTATACACATTTTCATTATCACATACTAGTGTTAAAAACATTGTCAGTAAACCTTAAATGACACTTTCATCATAGAAAAAACTCAATTTGAGTGAAATCTCAATTTGAGTGACTATCATATGGTACCGAACACTAAAATTACCATATGAGACACAAAATCTCAAGTATTTCCCTCACGTCAGATTCGAAGCATGAAAATTCACTCAAAATGGATTTAGAATGTTTTATTTCCTTTTTCTAGAGCCAAACTTTATTTATTACTAATGTAATAAATCCAGAAAAAATTAAACAAACTTACTTTATGAATTCACCGGACCTGAAAATTGATCTTAAAATAATCTGAGGCATCGTCACAGAAATTTTGAAATTTTTTGAGATTTTTTCTTTTTTGGTTGATGTCAGCATTACTGTAGTGCAATGTGTACTAAGGTCACAGTGCATGTGTTGTGTACGCAACTTACACGCAGACGCACCATATGTACGGACCGATGGCTAGCACATACATCATAAGTGCCTGTCCCACCACCAATGAGCAGTTACTGTTCACGAGCTAGCACGCCACACGAGTCTTTCATCACACATGCCCAACATTCTCCCAACACTTGCCAAAAAAAGCAATTTTTAGAGAGTTTTGGGTCAATTTTTCCAACTTTGAAGCTTGTTTTCAACTCCTTTTTCAATGCTAATCACATGTAGCACATACTTAAGAATACATACACCAAAAAAAATAGAAAAACATATCATGATTCTCTGAAACCTTTATGAAGAAACAAACTAAAAAAACCTTTGTTTTTTCACCCAATCACATAGCCGCTTTGATACCACGTGTAATATGTAACACAAGTCCTAGTTACAAATCCCAGATCAAACGTGAAAAGGGAAAAGGAAGAAATGTGAAAAAAATACTTGAATTCAGTTCCATGATGTCAAACAAACTTTCCCAAGCCGAAATGATCACGAATCCGATGAGGCTATTACAAAGGTCAATCCTCGAGACGTCGTTAAGGCCTTTTTGTAGCTTTCTCAACACGTGAACATATAAACGGGTCAGAGTCACTACAACATACAGGACATTTAGTGACGTATTTAAACGTTATAAAAGAATAACCAATCGTTGCAAATTAGTATGTGCGACAAAAAATTATCGTCGCCCAAATCATCGCTGAATCCCAATAGCAAAATAACATTCGCGACGTTTTCATGGAATCGTAGCAAAAACTTGTTTTGGATAAAAATGATTGATCGGTAAAAAGTATAAGCAATGATACCAACAACATCGTGGATTGTTTTGTGCAATGTTTATATTTTGTAGATAAAACTTTTTACCTACTAAATCTTATTCGTAGGTAATTGTTTTTAGTAACGATTTTATTTTTGTAGTAGAATAGTGTTAGCTACTAAGTTTTTGTTGATGTTTCTTAAAGTATGTAAAATCTTTTTATGACAAATTAGCATTTCGTAGCTAATAGGATTTTGTGACTATTTTATTTTGATAGCAAAATAGTTTTAGCTATTAATATTTTTTTGTAGCAAAAGGTTTTTAGCGACGTTCTGTATACGTAGCTAATCACCTTTTGTGATGAACTTTTTTAGTTGCTAATATTATTTAGTCACAAAATTTAATTTTTAATTTAATAATTTTCATAATTGTTAAAAAGCATTTATTTTTATTTATTACAATTTTAAGACTTTTGATGAATTAGTTTTGGTAGCTAATATTATTTAGTGAAAAATTTTAATTTTAAATTTAATAATTATTATAATTGTTAACAGTGAATTTATATTGAATTTATTACAATTTTTAAGATAGTATGAAATATTAAAATTATTCATTTTATAATTAATGTTAGTGACATATTTTTTAAATAATAATAAATTGAAATAAAATAAACATATAAAATGAAATGCGTTTTTAATAATAAAATATTTACACATCATTTACAGACTACGAGTCTTTATCTAACTCACTATCACTAACATATGCAGAACCTAGCATTTGTTTAACCAATTTTTTAAGCTTCTTAACTTTTTTAATATTACGATCTTAGTCTTTAGTGTCTTGTTCTCCTCTTCAAGCGCCGTCAACAATGCTGGTCGTGACGAAGAGGCACCTATAGGTTTAGGGACATATCCAAGACTCTTGATATAGCCCGATCGTGTACCAAAGACATTGTTGCAAATGTCATCGACATTGGGATGATTTCCCTTAGCCAATGATATCTGCAACAATTCCTACATCTTCTCCTACAATTTAAAGTAGAAAATCGAGTTAACTAAAAAATATTTACTTACTATTACATAAAAAATAAATTGTAATATTAATTTATTTGTATTTACGTAATTACTTTGTGCCTCTTCAGACATCCAACCTTGACCTTCCTTATAGTGTGTGTGCTTGTACAGTGTAATCTTATCACACTCTTTCCTTTGGAGTTCTATTTGAATCTATATTATAAATTTAAAAAATTATAAAATATTAGAATTTATTGTATTAAAAATAGAATAATAAATTTAAAATGATACATTTACTAATTCTTTTCGAACAACGACAAATAATCCGGAGCTGGTGTTATAAGGAGTCTTCATTAAGGTTCTGTTGGCCTTGGCTTTAGAACACTTTTCCTAATTTAAGAGAAGTAATTATGAGATGTATAAACATAATTAATGGAAGGAAATATGAAGAGAAAAGAAAAACCTAAACCTTCGCTGAAGCCCAATAATTACACAGTTTATTCCAATTTTCTTCAGTCTTCCGTTCTGGCACATGTCTTGCCTCTTCATCAAAAAGAAAAGGCTGATAATATTTATGAAGTTGATAAAGGTGATCCTGCACCCTTTATTTCAACAATGAACTAACACTGCTTGAAACCTCAGGTGTGTCGATATCAACGATATTGAGCTTCATCTGTGAAAACACATATTAGATAAGTTATTAATTTAGTTAAGTAAAATTGCAATACATATAATGAAATGAATTGAAATATTACTGAAACTTTATCCATAGCATTTTCCAGCAAGTTGTCTTCCTTCAATTGCCTAATATGCTGAAGGCAAGGCAACTCATTCTGAACAACGACGCCCAACTCATTGGCCAACTTTGCAGCTTGGATCTTATCCACTGGGCACCCTTGTGTTGGGTCAATTATCACTGAAAACTTGGAATTCACTGCAACATTCATTCATTGCAACTCAACTCCTTTTGTCTTGCCTCTGTCTTGTTTTTTACGGCTAGTATTGGAACCTGGAAAAAAACATAATGATAAAAACACACTAAACATGCAATCAGAGCATAAATGTAAATATGTTTGGTTATCAAAAACATACCTGAAGATCCCTCATGACTACTAGACGATGTTGGTAAAGGTTGTTATTGTTGACTTCCCTCATTTGATGATGCAATTACTGGTTGTTCTATGGAAGAAACTTCATCTGCCGTCACCACCCTCTTTCCTTTGTTTCGTCTAGGTGCCATTATAATGAACCTATGTAAAACAAATTATGAACATAACGTATAATTGTAATGGTAAAATAAAATTAACATTTCGTGAAACATTAAAACTATGCTTAATTAACATAACTAAAACATCAACAACATAAAGCAATTATCTTATTAACATTTGAAACAATACAAACAATGAAACTTACATTCAATCATCATGATCAAGATGAAGAAAATCATCATCATTAAATACATTATTGGGAGATTCTTCGTCACTAATATATCCCAGCAAAGTATTGTCATTGTCATTGAAGTCATCCTGAGCATAGTCCTCATCTGTTTGTAAGAAAAGATGGGGTTGAACTTCACCAAGTTTAACTATGTTGTGCTCGACATCTCTCCTATGAAATGATGATATATACTAGAATACCTTCTTTATTGATCTCCAATCCAATATCTTGATAAACTTCATTAGCATCTTCATCCAATTCACCAATATCCCTTTCACAAAAATCAAAGACATTCCTTTGTTGAAACTTTTTAACAACCTTCCAATTGCAACCTAACACAGTATCGTTGACATAGAAAACTTGTTTGGCTTGATTTGCAAGGGAAAAAGGATCATTATCATACCATGTCTTACTAACATTTATGCTAGTAATATGCCCGTTCACTCTCATGTCAGTTAGATCAAACCATTTGCATTTAAGTAAAATAACCTTCTTATCCTTGATGTAGTGCAACTCTATAATTTCAGATATGAAACCTAGAAGTCAATGATTTCATTGTCATGACATCCTTCAACAACAATCCCACTATTTTGACTTCTAACTCGACTATCTCAATCTTGTATGTGATACCGCACCCTATTAACAATTCAACCTAAGTATTTCTTCCCATAGATATGAGGCCCACATGCTAAACTATATAATGTTGTTGTCACTTCTTGCACGTTACGGTTATGTAACCGTATCATCTATACAAAAAATTGAAAATAAATATGAGGATCTCATTATATTCTCATATTTTCATAATTTGTAATTAATATAACAACTTACTCGATTTTTAAACCATGATACAAACTTCTACCTATGTCTTTCTTCAACATTAACAATCCCTTTGCTTCGAATTGTAACCTTATGCTCTCTATTAGGAGAAAAAACACAGTAAGATCTCAGAGTTAATGAAGGAAATTGTAATATGATTGTTTAAATGAAAAGGAATATATGTACTCTATGTATGTATTGACATTCTCGCAGTTGCTCAAAATATACCGATAGGCAATTTTGAATTCGTCCTTCCTTAACTCGACATTTTTACTTGCACCAAGTGGCCTAACTTTTTGGGAGAAAATAGATAACCCCCATCGTCATTGAAATCAAAGTTATATTTTGGTCTATTAAATCTCGTCTGCACATCAGTTAAGTACATTGAACAAAAAGTTTAGCATTCATTTGCTATATAAGCCTCTGCAATAGATCCCTTTGGTTGAGCTTTATTATGTATATAATGCTTAAGAGAGCATCAAAACCTGAACATAAACAGTTAAAAACTTAGGAATTGTTACAAACAAATAACATAGGAAAAATTTGCTCAATTAATATGAATTACCTTTCAATTGGAAACATCCATCGAAATTGAACTGGCCCACTAAGTTTTGCTTCATATGGTAAGTGAAAGCCAGAGTCCCTTCAAAGGTAGTTAAAGTTATTCCATATGAGATATGGACTAACAAAAGGCCCTATCTTTCTCATATAAAAGTTTGGGATTGTCTGATTTATGTGAAGCAAAGTCAATTAAACAAGCTTGAAGTGAAGTCTGATAAATGTTTGTTTATAGGATATCCTAAAGAAACAATTGGATATCAGTTCTATAATGCTTTAGAGCAAAAGGTGTTTGTCTCAAAGCATGATGTCTTTTTAGAGAAAAAGTTTCTTCTAAGAGAAGATAGTGGGAGCAAAATTGAACTTGATGAAGTTCGTGATGCTCAAACAGGCGCAAATTAATTGCCTGAACCCAAAATTGTTGTTCATAGAGATAAGACAACAGTTGAACCTTCTAACACATAAAAATGTTTGAAGGTCAAGTAGGATACATAATGTTCCAGAGAGATATGGATTTCTTATAATCGAACAAAATGACGTATTGCTCATAGAGGATGATGAGCCTACAACCTATGAAGAGGCTCTAAAGAGTTTAGAATCTAAAAAATGGCTTCAAGCCATGAATTCCAAAATGGATTCCATCTATGAAAACAAAGTATGGACTTTGGTTGACCCACCCGAAGGGTTAAAACCTATAGGATGCAAGTGGATTTTCAAGAAGAAAATTGACATGGAAGGTAATGTGATTACCTATAAAGCGAGGGTAGTCGCTAAAGGTTATCGTCAAAGACAAGGAGTTGACTATGACGAGACCTTTAGCCCCGTAGCTATGCTTAAATCTATTAGAATACTCCTAGCCATTGCTGCTTATTATAATTATGAAATATGGAAGATGGATGTGAAGACAACTTTCCTGAATGGAACCTAGTTGAGGATGTATATATGATACAACCTGAGGGCTTCGTATCCAGAGATGGCAAAAAAGTATGCAAGCTTCAAAAATCCATTTATGGATTGAAGCAAGCATCCAAGATTTGAAACATTCAATTTGATGAGACAATCAAAGAGTTTGATTTCTCACAAAATCCTGATGAACCTTGTGTGTACAAGAAGGTTAGTGGGAGTGCTATCATATTCCTTGTGTTATATGTGGATGATATACTACTAATATGAAATGATGTCTCAAGTTTACAATCAGTCAAAGTTTGATTGTCCTAAAATTTTTCCATGAAAGACCTTCGAGGAGCAACTTACATATTGGGAATAAAGATCTATAGAGATAGATCAAGTAAGATGCTAGGTCTTTCACAGTCAACGTATATAGACAAAGTGTTAAATAGGTTTAGTATGAAGAAGTCCAAGAGGGGTTTTCTTCCAATGACTCATGGGATAAAACTCTCGAAAACTATGTGTCCTAAGATGAAGATGAGAGGACTCGCATGAGTATGATCTCGTATGCTTCAGCAGTAAGATCAATCATATATGTTATGTTATGTATAAAACCCGATATATCATATACTCTAAGTGTTACGAGTAGATACCGATCGGATCCTGGTGAGTTTCACTGAGTGGCTGTTAAGAATATTCTAAAATACTTGAGAAGGACTAAGGATGTATTATTGATATATGGAAATGGAGATCTCGTAGTGAGCGGGCATACAGATGCCAGTTTTCAATTTGACCAGGATGACTCCAAATCCCAGTCAAGTTATGTTTTCACACTGACTGGTGGAGCAGTCGGTTGGAAAAGTTCCAAATAAAAGACGACTGCAGATTCGACTACCGAGTCAGAGTACATGACAGCTGCAGAAGCGACAAAAGAAGCTTTTTGGATCAAGAAGTTTGTTATGAAACTTGGAGTGGTTCCCAACATAATAAACCCAATATTGTTGTACTATGACAATAATGGGGCTATTGCTCAATCTAAGGAACTGAGGTTTCATCAGAGGTCTAAGCACGTACTCAGGAGATATCACCTGATCAGGGAGATAATTAATAGAGGTGATGTGAAGATAGAGAGAGTGCCAACAGATCAAAACATCACTGATCCTTTAACTAAGCCACTTCTTCGGACAAAATCTGATTCTTGGGTACTCGCTTATGACATTAGATACAAAGGCGATTGGCTTTAGTGTAAGTGTAAGTTTGTTAGAGTAGTGCTCTAAAGGCAATCACCTTTAGCATTTTTGTACAAACTTTATTTTGATTAATAAAGCAAATAGGCATTTTTTTCATTGATTTGATATTCATTTATATATATATGATTTGATATTGATCTTAAATTAAATTAATGAAGTCCATAATACAAAACATAGTATGAAGGAAATCATGATGAGATCATGGTAATAAGATTCCTATCATGTGCAATTATGTTAGTATCTAAACAATCCCTAGTTATAGGATCAATAAAACAGGACATTATTAATCTAGAAAGACTACCACATATTATACTCCGTGATTTGATCAAACAGTAGATCTCATAAACTGTAAGCATGAGATGTTTAGAGTTAATATGTGGATGCTTACTAAGGGTAGTAAGTACATCGGATG
>JANZXR010000171.1:38859155-38872673 GCA_027575705.1 Erythroxylum echinodendron
TTAAAATACTCCTAACCCATTCCAATTTACCAAAATGACCAAAATGCCCTTCCCATAAGTGAGGGGATGTTACACTACCTATTTAATCTGAAATGTATCATCTTTCCATTTGTAGGTCTGAATTTTTCTGAACTTTATATTAAACTAAATGTGTTAAATTACACCAAAGAAATTTGTTTTCTCTCGTTGAATGTTAAACTGCATTAAAGAAACTCTTACTAAATACTAAACTGCATTAGAGAAAACCTTTATGAGATCAAATACTTATATTTCCCTATGTCATGTCAAAATCCATGGATATACAAACACATATGTATGTGTCATAAAGATACAGGCTTAAGGTCAATCCGTATGTATGCCGAATGAACTTTACAATACTTAAGATCGACACAGATCTTAAGACTTTTATATGTATTATGACAACGTATAATAGCACGTATACAATCGAATGGGTATAGCAATTGAGTCAACCACATACAACTCAGAAATCAAGTTTTTAAGCCAAGCCGTCTATGTAGCAACCTCATAGCATGCAACAAACTTTGCATGTATAGTCGAGGAAGTCACCAGTGTCTGCTTTGACACTCTTCCATGATACTACACCATCTGCTAACATGAAGATGTAACCTAAAGTGGACTTTGACATATAACAAAATTTGTATCTGTATACCCTACAAGATTTAGATCCCTTTCTAAATGTTAACATATAATCCTTAGTTCCTTTAAATATCTCAACACTTATTTAAATACATTCCAGTGGTCTATTCCTGGGTTAGCCAGATATCTACCCAATAGTCCAATAGCAAATGCAATGTCCAGTCTAGTGCACATTTGGGTATACATCAGGCTACCAATCGCATTAGAATAAGGCACATTCTTTATAGCCTCTTTCTTTACCTCATTCTTTGGACATTGTGTCAAAGATAATCTCTTACCATGAGAGATAGGTGCTGCAATAGGTTTACAATCAACCATATTAAACCTTTACAATACTCACTCAGTATATGCACTCTGCAATAAACCTAAGGAGTGTCGAGATCTGTCCTAATGAATCTAAATACCTAGGACAAAAGATACTTCACTAAGGTCTTTCATGTCAAAATGCTTGACCAAAAGTTGCTTCACTTTATGCAAGATTCAACTCATTTGATACAAGCAAGATATCATTCACATACAACAATAGGAAGATAACTTTACTTCCTATGACCTTGTAGTATAACCATCTCTCAACTTTATTTTCCATGAAGCCAAAAAAGGTCACAACCTTATCAAACTTAAGGTACCACTGGCTAGAAGCTTGTTTCAAACTGTATATAGATTTTCTTAATTGGTTCTCCATTTCAATCTTAAAGATCTTGAATTTTTCAACAACTTCAGACTTTGCTTTAATTAAAAACACATAACTATATGGGGAATAATCATTAATAAACATCAGAAAATATATAGAATGACACAAGTTAGTTGTATAAGGTCCACTAATATCTGTATGTATGAGATCCAATAAGCTTGAATTGACTCCTTTTTCTTTATTTTGGTCAACTTATCTCTGAAACAATCAGTAGATATTTCCAGACGTTCAAAATCTAAATTTGAGAGAATGTTCTCCTTTATCAATCTCTCAACTCTCTCTGTGGAAATGTGGCCTAATCTTTTATGTCATAGCATGTAAGACTTTTCTTTAATCATAGGTCTCTTTCGAGTAACTTGTTTAGTAATATATGAAGAAACATACATTTCATGAGGGGTAAGACACATTTTATATAATCTATAAGAGAAGTAGGCAGTACCAATATGTTTTGCATTGAAGAATAACTGTACAACAGAAGCATCAATGAAAAAATGATAACCTTCTTTGTCTAACACTAATTCAAAGATTAGATTCCGTTAAAAAAGATATATAAAATATGTCTTGTAATACAAGGGCAAACCCCATATCGAGGTTTAAACATACATCCCCTACATACTTTACACTAACTTCTTCATTGTTTTCAACCATCAGTTTCTCCTCCCCTTTATTTAACTTTTTCTTGGATATGAACCCTTACATTATGAAGGCATCATGATTAGATGCTCCACTATCAAGCTATCAAGAACTAGATATGGCTATAACAAAATTAGATTCATGAATCATATAAACCAAGGAGTTACCTAACAACTCATTTTTTTCCTTGTAGGCTTTATATTTCTAGTAATCCTACTTTTTATGTCCTTCTTCTTACAGAAGAAACATCTCATATTCTTCACGGCTTGCAGACCTTTAGCAATACTAGACTGACCAGTATGCACGTGTGGAGAGGATTTGGATTTCTTAGCTTTATACTTTTGGGGTTTGACCTTTCCCTTTCCTTTAGTTACAAATAGTACTGTATGATGATCGTGTTTCAACTTCTCCTCCTCTACAACTCAACGAGCAATCAAAACATTGATGTCCTAAGTCTCATCCTGTGAGTTATATGTAGTGATCAGAATACCAAACTCTAGTGGGAGTGTATTTAAAGCTTGGTGCACTACTAAGGCATCAGGAATTGGAATATTCAGCGCCTTCAACTTGCTCTGGAGGTAAACCATCTTGATTATTATTCCCGCACTCCCCTTCTCCATTATACATCACAGAGAACAAATCCTTGATCAAAGTACTTATCTTTGTATTAGACGAGATCTTGTACCTCTGGGAGATATTATCCAAGAATTATTTTGCTATGTTCATGTCCAGTGGTCCACTAAGCAGATGATCTGGGATTGATCTCTTAATGGTCAAATAACACATCCTCTTTGACCTCTCCTAAGCTACAAATGCTACTCTATTAGCCTCTGAGATGAATAACATAAGTGGAGATGGCTTATCCGTCACCATGGCCATATTAATATTTGTCATCTCTAACACAAAATCCACATCATGCTTCCACTTTTTAAAATTAAAACCAATAAGGGTTTTAATGGTGACACTGTTGTTGTTGAAATAAAAGGTAACTGCAAAATGACAATATAATGATCGATACAAATATAGGATAACAGTGATACTCAAAGCCATAAAATAGTATTTATACCGAGAATCTCATCACACATGTCATGAAATACCTGTGGGCTAATTACATAACATATGCAAATAAGACTTCCATATAAAAGCAATCAGAGTACATCACCATCAACTTTTGTGACACTATTACTTGTGGGTGAATAGATCACTTAAGCAATGACTTTCCTCCATCTAATGCCTTTATACACATCTTAAATCTTATGCAAAGCCAACCCTTGTGGGCAAAATAACCAAACACAATACCAAAGACATACCCCAACATGTAAGTAGAACGATTCAAATACTAACTTGAAAAGCCACTGTGGTGACTATATTCTCATCAGTACTCAAAAATATCTACAAATATATGGGATAAACATGTATGTTATCCTTAAATTCTGCATGAGCATAGAGTATGTGACAATTTTTTATCAATAAAAGCAAAATTCAGATGCACATTCTCATTATCACATACTAGTGCTGAAAATATTATCAATGAACTTTATTTGAGACTTTCTTTCTTGAAAAATCTCAATCAGAGTGATGATCATATGAAACTGAACACTAAACTTACCACATAAGACAGGAAACCCTAAGTATCTCCCTTATGTCAAGTTCAAAGCATGAAAATTTACTCAAAAATGACTTTAGAATGCTTTATTTCCTTTTTTGGAGTTAAACTTTATTTATTACTAATATAATAAATCCATATACTACGTGTAGTATGTAACTACTTTGATACCACGTGTAGTATATAATAGGAGCCTTAGTTACATATCCTAGATTTTTATGAAAGGGAAAATCCGAAGATATGTGAAAAATACCTTATTTCAATTCCATGACTTCAAACCAACTTTTCGAAGCCGAAATGAGCATGAATTTACTGAGCCATCACAAGAGTCAATCCCTGAGACATCATTAAGGCCTTTATGTAGCTTTCTGAACACATGAATCTCTGAATGGGTTAGAGTATCTAAATGTTCACAATTTGCTTAAGCAGCTACAGGAGACTTTAACCTTATATATATACAATCCATATCGGGCGTCCCCATCATAGGCTCAATACGAGTCCGCTTCACACTAAATAGGGTCCATTTTCCTCACTGGACTTCAACCCACTAACCCAGATCCTTTATTGGGCTACTTTATTATCTTTATCTGGATCAAACTTGATCATCATAACCGATTATTTATTAAAACCATTAAAATGTAATTAATTGTTGTCCACCTTATAGGAAAATATCTAACAAGAAGTTTTGTGTTTGATTTAATAACTTGTGAATTGTTTGTTGGATTCAAGCTTGATCTGTTGCTTCAACAATATAGACTCTTCATGGGGAGTTTCATGCCTCTCCTCTGTTGTAAAAATTCCAGTATATGTTTTATTAAAAAAATTTATAATATTAAAATTATCTTGCTGAAATTCTTAATATATCGTAAAATAAAATACAGCCCAAAGTGACTTAGTTCTAAAATAATTATTATGAATTAGTGTAAGATTTTATTTAAAATAATATTCAAATATTTATAAGAAAATTCATAATTTTTAGTACTTAATTTTTTAATTTTATTTAATATGAAATTATAATTAATTATAATCATAATAAAACTCTCTTAAACAATTTCTTTATGAGTTAAAAAATGTGTTGTGAGTTTTGATATAAATCCCTTTTAGTGTTTATGTGATGCTGAAAGTTACTTGTAGTTTTATTAAATAATTTAATAAACAAACTAAACATGCGTTGTTACAATAACATATAAATAAGTTGAACCAATAGCGAAGATTATGTTTATATAGTTTCAAAAGAAATCTACATAATTGATTATAATTTTAGTATAGTATGCCCTACGATTGGTCCAAGAATTTTCTATTATGCTCTCTTATGAAATTGTGGCATAATAAGAATCTAAAGATTAAATGATGATGCAACGTGTGCTTATGTGACTTAAGTAGGGTAGGATGAACAACTTAAGCGTCAATTCTGGGAAGAGCTAGATGAGGTGATTCAATAGATCACCTTTGATGAGAGAATTATTTTAGGAGGAGACATTAATGGTTATATAGGGGCAACCTCAGACAGATATTCATAGACTCATCGGAGTTTCAAATATGGTGATAAGAATGATAGTATGACTACTTTTTTAGATCTCACGGTAGTGTTTAAGTTGGTAATAACTAACTATTTTTTCAAGAAGAACGAGGAACATCTGATGATTTTTAAAAGCAGAACCATGAAAACTCAAATTGATTACTTCCTCGTAAGGCAGAGCGATCGACCTAGTCACAAAGATTGTAAGGTGATACCTAGCGCTAGCTTGTCAACTCATCATAGATTGTTAGTTTTGGATCTTATAATTAATTGTTTGAGGAAGAAGAGAAATCCTAGGAGGTGTACCAGAGTCAACCGGTGGAATCTAAAAGCAGACATGGTGAAACAATTTAAGGATATAGTTATATATGGACAAAATTGGAAATTGGAAGGGGATGCT
Organism: Erythroxylum echinodendron; assembly: GCA_027575705.1. Classification (NCBI taxonomy): domain Eukaryota; kingdom Viridiplantae; phylum Streptophyta; class Magnoliopsida; order Malpighiales; family Erythroxylaceae; genus Erythroxylum; species Erythroxylum echinodendron. The sequence continues at coordinate 38,864,662 of JANZXR010000171.1, forward strand.
AATCAAATGTGAGAGAGAATAGCAACTTTTTTAAGGAATACAACTAAAGAGATCTTGGGTATTTGTAAACATCCTAGGGATAGTAAGATTGAGTTTTAGTAATGGAATGAAGATATACAAGAAAAGGTTAAGATGAAGAAGGGTGCTTATAAGGTCCTATTGGATAGCACCATAAAAATAGAGAGAGTAGTTAGTAAAGAAAGTTATAAATTAGAAAAGAAAGAAGCGAAGAAGATAATCTCAAAAGCTAAAAGCAGAGCTTATGAGAAATTATGACAACGATTGAAAACCAAAGATAGAGAAAAAGGATATCTTTAAATTGGAGAGAGTTAAAGAACAGAAAGCGGAAGACCTAAGTCAAGTTTGTTATATACAAGATGAAGCAAAGTGGGTGCTCATAACTAAAAATGACATCAAGAGAAGATGGAAGAGGTACTTCTATAGCCTTTTTAATAAAGGCATAGAGGAAAACATCTCTTTAGGTGGCCTTATCACGTCCAAGAGGTATCATAACTTTACTTATTGTCAGTAGATCATAAAGGAAGAAATTAGAAGGGCTTTGAGGGAGATGAAGAGTGGAAGGGCAATAAAGCCTAATGAGATACCTATAGAGATGTGGAAGAGCCTAGGCAAAAAGGGTCTTAATTAGCTAGCTAAGTTTTTACTGTGATTCTTAAGTCCACCAAAATGTCATATGAGTGGAGACTTAGTATATTAATTCCTCTATACAAGAACTAAGGGGATATCCACAGCTGTAACAAGTATAGATGCAACAAACTACTTAGTCACACTATGAAGTTATGGGAGAAGGTGATTGAGAAGGGAGTAAGAAAGGATGCTCCTATCTCAGAGAACCAGTTTGGCTTCATGCCAGGAAGATCCATGACAAAACCTTTACATCTCCTTAGAAGATTAATGGAATATTATAGGAAAAGACTGTGTAACCTACACATAGTTTTTATTGATTTACAAAAGGCATACGATAGGGTACATAGGATAATGATATAAAGGTGTTTAGAAGTTAAGGGAGCTCCTAAGACTTATATAGGGTTATTAGGGATACGTATGAAGGTGAAAAGATATGGAGGAAATACAAAGAATTTTTTTTATCAATATTAGACTACGTCAAGCCTCCTCATTGAATCCCTTTTTGTTTGGAGTATTGATAAATGAGATCACCAAGAATATCTAAGCTGATGTGTCTTAGTGTATATTGCTTGCTATTAACATTGTTTTATTGGATGAAACAAAAGGTGTTAATATCAGCTAGAACTTTGGAGGGATAAATTAGAGTCAAATGGATTTAAATTGAACAGGACTAAGACTAAGTATTTAGAGTGTAACTTTTCAGATCATAAGGTGGCTTTCAATGTAGAGGTAAAGATTGGTTTAAAAGTTACAACACAAAACAAGTATTTTGAGTATCTAAGATCTTTCATTCAAAGCAATAGAGAGATTGATAAACATATAGTTTAGTGTATTAGATCAAGGTGGCTTAAATGGAGAAGTGCATCAAGAGTTTTGTGTGACAAGAAAATACCACTCATATTCAAAGGTAAATTCTATCATTTTATGATTAGGCCAGTTATGCTCTATGGGCAGAGTGTTGGCCCATCAAACAGGTACATAGTCAAAAGCTAATTATGGCAGAGATAAGGATGTTCTGTTAGATGTGCAACCTTACTAGAAGAAATAAGTTCAGGAATATAATGGTAAAAGACAAATTAAAGGTGTTTAATATTAATGAAAAATTAAGAGATGCAAAGCTTAGGTGATTCGGATATGTCAAGAGGAGATACTCTGACGCTCCAGTGAGAAGATATGAGAAGATTGTACTTAGAAACTATAAAAGGGAAAAAGGAAGCCCTAAGAAGAACTTAAGAGGTGATCAAGAATGATACGGCTCTACTAAAATTTACCGAAGATAAAGGATCTCATATAATGAGGTCTTTCTCATTCTCATAATTCTGTTAAACTTTTTTCTTCAAGTTTTTTATCTTACAATTAACCTAGATATTTATTACGTAGTATTTCCCTCTTAATTACTTAGCCTAAATATTTCCTTAAATTAAATATTTTATTATAATGGTTTGTTTGATTTGTTTATTAACTTGTCTTTTTTCCTTTTTGTGTATTTATTTAATTTTTTATGTTTTATTTTGACTCTTTACCTTGTTCTATATTTATTATATAATTTTTTTTATTTTTTATTTTTTATTTATACAAATTTATTTATTTTTATTTGATTATTATTATCTTTTAAGTCTATTTTATTTTTAATTCTTATTATCATAATATGTATATGCATATATATATTATCATGTGGGTCTATTAGGAATAAACTTTCTACTAATTAGGGGTAAGGTTACATACTATAGAACCTACCTAGACTTTGAGTATCAGCGAGACTTTTACTGGTTGCTGTTGATGTTGTTGTTCTTTGTTTTAAAAATTCTAAATGTGGTTGTGAATTTTAACAAACTACATTATATCTATTAGACCATAAGTTAATAAATTAAACTAAAATTTACTAATTAAATGCTTAACTAATCTTTTACAACATGATTTAAATGTGAAATAAGGCTTTTAACAATGTGGAGACTTAAATCACTAAAATATATGAAAATGAGGGTATTATGATTTCAATCACTTTGGTTAAATTAAAAACCATCCTAATCAATATTATTAAGACGACTTGAAGTTAGGGTGATAAAAGGGTTTTGATTCGATTTAACTTGAAATCCACTAACAAATTTGATTTAATTAAGATTTGGGATAAATTTGAATCTAAATTTAAATTTTTTTAACAACAAACTCGGAAGACTCCATTCAACAGGACTCAACCCTATTTAAACCTAATATTTTGACAGTTCCATGTGAGCCTAAACTCGATCTAACTCATTATCACCTTTACTTGATATTGCTTGTGAATATTTAAAGTTTTTCTTTCATTCTAATAATAAAATTCTAGTCCTTATTTATAATATAATACATATGTTAAATAATTAAATATTGCCAAAACTAAAAAAAATTCATAGCAAACATTTGAATAACTAAAATTGTAAAGTTGACATATCATGTATCACAGGCTAATTATGTCACGATAGAGATATGACAAAAATAAACTTCATAGAAAGTATTTGCCTAAGTCTTTTGCAATTGACTTATCTTAATTGAATATTGACTCGAGTTATATTGCAATATCTTTTTGGTCTTGAAATCGCAATCTTCATTCCACTAAAGTCGGTAACAAAATTGTAGCCCACAAACAACAATCAAGTGCATATTCCACCTTAACGTTTACAATAGAATACAAGTTGAACCCTAACATTTCAAAGTATCCAAATCGAACTCTTACAACAACAACAACAACACTTAGTAGAAATCCTGCTGAGACGCAGCGTCTAGAGAGGTCCAATAGTACGCAGCCTTACCTCCTAGTAGTAAGGTTTTTTCTAACTCAAATCAAACTCTTACATTTCAAAAATGTTCAAAACAGATTCTAAGGGGATGAAAAATTTAACAGTATTAACCTCTTGTCAGTTAAATGCCACATTAGCATGACGTAACATTTTTTATTTTAACCAGAAATGAGCCTCATTGCCACATGATTAGTGGGACCCACTTTTTGAAATGTATAAAGTAAAAATGGGATCACCTTCTAGTTAATTTAAAAATATAATTACATCAATTTCTTGTAAATCGAAATTTAGGTTAATTAAAATAAGTAAATCCATTATTATTACATACCTAATTAATTGACACATTGTGAATCTGAACTTAGGGATTTGTCTAAATCCCTAATTCAACTATCTACTTCCCCTTTCCTCCTCTCACTACACATACGCACCTCCTCCCACATCCCCACGCTTGTGTGGAAACTTTCACGGCTTCATCTTCATCTCTCTCTCACACACATAGTCACCTACTCCCTCATACTTTACTCCCATACACTGCTTCTCTGCCTCGCACCAATCTTGTCTTTGTTCATATCTCATGTTGTCTTGGTTTTTGTCTCATCTTGGTTCTTTACTTCTTTAGTAAAACCCTACGGTTACTTCTTGTTTTTGTTAATTTTTTTTGGCTAAACAAACTTTTTATTTATGGGTCTTTCTTTGGCTCAATGGAAATTTTCATGTAGTTTTCTTTTTATGGGATGCTTGATGTACTTATGGTGTTCTTATAGAGTCATAAGCTACTAGTAAATAGTTTAATTATCAATTCATTAAGGTTTGATGAGAATGCACTATTAATGTATGTAAATTAGAAATCAATGAAGGATATAGTATTAGCATTTATAGAATTGCTAGACAATTAAATAGGACAAAAACTAAAATCATAGATATTCTATCAATGTCATCCTTGTAAAATTATAATTATGCTTATTTATTTACTCAAAATTATAGATGCTTGTTCACTTGTTCAAAGTCTGAGGTCCATAATGTAGCTTGACTAGTTTTGTTATATAATAATTTGGTTAATAGTTGGGATTTTTTCTGAACTAGAAAGATAAGTACTTAAGATTGTTTCTTCATCTCTTCGTTTTCGAGTTATTAGTTTTCTTTTTATGGAATCCATCATGTTTGAGTTTTTTAGGGAAAGATGCAAACCAAAAAGTCTTGTATTTACTTTACAATAATTATCTACATATGGCATCAAGAGTTTTTGCCTTTTCAATATAATATAAACGAATATAAGATGAATCTACAGCTCTTATATCGTTTATTTAGCATCCACTAATAAGACACTAAGTCTATATTTGGTTGAGCGGTTATTAATAGAATGGAATATTATTCCATCGTTTAGGAGGAGGGTTTATAATGAAATGAAATGAAATAGGAAGGAAGGGGAGAGTTTCACATTACATCTCATTTCATCCTAAACAGTAAAAATAAGTTACCTCTAATTTAGGAGGTTTAGGATGGAATGTAAAATACTAAACAACATTTCAGTATATTACATTATGAATCATTCTTTCAAACAACATTTCACTATATTATATTATGAACCCTTCTTTCAAACAACATTTCACCATATTACATTATGAATCATTCTTTCAAACAATATTTCACTATATTACATTATGAACCCTTCCATCCCCAAACAACAATTTTCTAATATTACATCTATTTACATTCCATTCTATTCCATTAAAAACCTTATGTCCAACCAAACATAGCCTAAGGATTTAAATTTCTAAAAAGAATTGTAGAAAAACAAAAACTTGAGGTAGATGAAGAAAAATAAAAGGAACTTTGATGTCCCATTAACTTAAAAAGATCATTAACTTTTATAACCAAATTATTTAATACCAAGTAGGTAGGTATTAGTCTCTTTAATTTTAGTAACTAACCTCAATACCTAGGTGTATCATTTTAGTCATTCATTATTGGTATAAAAAATTGAGCCATTTCGAATGCTTTTTTACTAGTGTTAAGCAACCTAGTTTTGCAAAAAGTTTTTTGCCTTTTGCAACTTTAACTTTCTTGCAAAGGCACAAACTGTTGATTGCATAGTAAATTGTAATCTACAAACTTTGTTATTTTATAATTTTTGTTAGTTTATGTATTAATTGGTGATAATTACATCATGATAATTGCAATAATGTCCTAAAGCTATAGACATTATGTCTTTTAATAATACTACGTTAAATTCAAATAATGTTTTTAAGTTTATTATTGTGGTTTAAAAGTGTCGTTAAGAACTTCACGGAGTGATAATAACCTAGGAAGGAGATTTTATGGATGCCCTAAATATCCATTAATTTTTTAATAAGGTAAAAATGTTGATATCTATTTTTAATGTTTTTCTTATTAACTATTAGTTTTATTTCATATCGGAAGATGTGATTTTTTTTTCAAATGGTACAATGTGAAATTTTGTGAGAAGGTTATTAAACTGATTCATAAATTAAAGAAAGAAGTATGTATATTGAAGAAGGAAGTCAAAACAACCACAGTTGAATCAAAAACAATGTTGGAAATTTAGTAGCACATAAAGTTAATAAGACATTATTTTCTTGACAAAAGAGAAAAATGAGTTGAAATTTATTTTAGTGATTATTGTAAATAGGGTTTGTTGTGCTTATGGTGAGTGCTATAATAAAAAATGTTATGGGAAAATGGAATTGAATTGAATATTTTTGTTTCAAATTTAAATTCTGATGAATGAAAAAAAGACTTTGTTGGATTGTCCTATCTCTTTATTGATTTGTTCCTATAGTTGGTAATCTAGTGGTGAGATGAGAGAAGTGTTATATTGGCAAGTAAGAAGAAAGTGAGATTGTTATTTATGAAGATGCCTTAATGGACATTTAGACATAAAACGTATGTTTCAGAGATAGGACATACTGTTACTTCAAAGTTCACCTCAAATGCAAGAAATTCCATACAAGTGAACAAGCTATATTTTTGTTCTAACAATTGACACGCATAGATTACAACCACTTTCATGATCAAATAATCAATAAGATGAAAAATAATATTACAATATGAGTGTCAGAAGAACATGAAGCCTAATTAACAGTTGTAATAGTCATCAAGAAGTATATTTTGTAGTTTTATTCACAATTAATAATCTGAGCACTATGTTATTTATGCAAATATAGTAATCCTCTTGCAATGCCAAAAACAATTAGGATCGTCTATTCCAATAAGCCATCATCTTATAAGTTCTTCACTGTAATAAGAATATTTGAACATATCCGCAATGTTCCTTTATAAAAAAACTCCAAAAGCTCCTCTTCCCAACTCTTCTTTGAACCCATTTGTAAGTAATTGCACAATGATATGGATTATACTAACTACATAAATAAATAATTATTACTTATTTTTATATTTTATATACGTATTTATTTATTTATTTTATTTTATACATTTATTTTTATTTTTATTTTTATTACTTTTTTGGTACGTGGATCTATCGAAAACACCACTCAATTAGGAGTAAAGCTATGTACTTCTGGATCTCTCTAAATCCCACATATCAGAGGGACTCTTATTGGGATGGTATTGTTGTTGCATAAGTAGACAATTATACCATTAACATTTATCCATCTACAAAAGTAACAAATATATTTATATTAGTTAGAATTTATATACAAAATACCAACAACTTCCACCTATCCATATATATACAAAATTACCAACTTTTATATATCCATCTGTAAACAAAAATATCAACAACAGAAGTACCAACAACATTTATCTATTCATCTATATACAAAAGTACTTACAACACATATAACAACATTGAACATTGCTTCCCTCATCTGCACTTAACTGGGAAGGTTGTTTATGTAATGGTTAAGTGAATTATGCTCACCTCCTGATTGCTTCATATTATAACTGTTGGAAGTGATGGTAGATTGTCCTCTGAAACTTTTATACCTATAGGTTCAAAATACAATTTGAATGTATGCAAAGCAACTTCTCCTTACTTCATTTTACTGCTATGAGGAGAGCTAGCAACCTACAAACACACTTGTTATTAATATTATTCATTTGAATTAGTTATTAACAATGTAACGAATGCTCATATATGGAACTCCCAGTGTTGCTTTGTTGACTCAATACGATGATCTCTTTAACTATGTTTGCATCGGTAACCTGTGAAGATGCCTCAATGGTAACGTAATAAATATGATAAAAATAACATTGTAACTTTGGTATATGAAGCAATACAAGGTTTGATAATCAAAGAATGTTTTATATCTATAAAGATCAATGTTTTAAAAACCGGATCAGACATCAAACCGGTAGAAGGAAAGGTTTAAGGTTTAGAGGTTCAACCGGTAGTGAACCGCTATAAAACCGGTATATAATAAATAAGAAGTAAAACTTGTAAAAGTAAGCAAAAATAAAATATTTTATTGAAATAAAAAATACACAAATGTCTATTATTATATAATGAACTATTAATAAATAAATATGAGTTTAATATAAAACTTAAAATAACAATAACAATTAAAATTGTTTTTAAAATAATAGGCTTTCTCTGAATTTTTTCTTACT
>JANZXR010000171.1:38872773-38891252 GCA_027575705.1 Erythroxylum echinodendron
AATAAATATATATGGATATATTTATTGGGCTAGAGTGAATTAAGTTGTCGGGCTTTTATTATATGAGATATAATGGGTCGAAACTTATTGGGCTTTAATGGGATTAGGTTTTCTCTATAAATAGAGAAACTTAGGTCTCATAAAAAAAAGAGACTCCATTGTAATACAAAACCCTAGCCACCATCCGAGAGAAGTGCGTGCGGCATTCAAAAAGAGTTTCAGGACGTGCTAGCACACGATAGCTGCAGCCCAGATCGTGCATACTCTTGTGGATATCAGTAGAGGACATTCGCGTGTAGCAGTGTCTATGAATCCGAAAAACAACCACCAATCCGTGTCAAAAAGGTATTTTTGCGCATTCTATATGTTTTCGGTTATACATCGTGTTGTGTTATAGTCTCTTCCGCAGCATATTGTGAATACTCGAGCCATACGCGATCCTACACATAGTTGTGCACATCATTGACACATACATGCGCCTTGTAACTATGAGTGTTTTTTTTTCGTGTAGGTCATTTAGAAATAGTTTCTTATAGTTAGGAATAATATTGCATATCACTAAACCTCTGTTATCAACAAGATTTTTATTTATTTTTGTTGTTGTTACCGTGACCTCAATTATCAAACACAAAAGTATGGAGGCTAACCAAGTACTGACTAATGAGAAGTGTTGTTGACTTGCTTCCAGGATGAGAAAATATATAAATTTTCTAGTAAATTGTCGCTACTTAATTAGGGATGTTAATGGATCAAGTTAGATCGGGCTATTAACACCTGGTTAAACGAGCTATGGGCTGCGTCGCACTGACTTGACTCTTCTTTTTTTAAAAAATTATAAAATAATATCGTTTTTGTTTTTTCGATCGAGCCATAGGCCAAAATTAGTCCGAGCGGTTAAATAAAAGAGTGTTCATTTGGAAGTGGGGTACACCAATACAAAAAATCATTTTAGATGACACTTAGATGACGAAATCACGATGAAGTTAAAAATCTTATGACTCGAGGAGTTAATTGATAACATTTTCAAATATTAAAATATAAATAAAAATTAATTTAATTTTAGAAGTTCCAACTTTAAATTATAGTACATTTTAACTTACAATTGGTCCAAGATTTCTAATAAAAATAGTAGTGATTATACAAAATAACTATACTCTCTCTTATAAACTTGTGGCATAATAAGAATTTAAAGATTAAATGATGATGTGAAAATTAATTTTTTATTTATTCTATTTTAACAAATTCTTGCATTCGTCTTTTTTTAGTTTATGTATTTATTTACTTAATTTTAACTAGTATTGTTAATCTTTACCATGTTCTATATCTAATGTTTTACCAGTTGCATTACATATTTTTATATTTTTATTTATACATATTTATCTTTATTTTATATTATTATTATTTTGCATTATATAGGAGTAAAGTTGTATACTATTAGACTTCTTTAAACTTCAAATTTAGTCCAGACTCTGACTGAATATTTTGTTCTATTTTACCAAATTAAATTGTATCTACTGGAACATAAATTAATAAGTTAAACTAAAATTTACCAATCTAATTCAGTTAATCTTCTCAGACCACATGTTTTTAATGTGAAATGACACTTAAACTACAAATCATTACAACATAGAAAAAATGATTTCAACCACTTTGATCAAACTAAAAACATCCCAATCATTATTATTAAGATGACTTGATATCGGCGACAAAATTTGATCTGATATTGAAAGTGACAACAGGGTTAAAATTAGATATAATTTGAAGTTGATGGGTAAAATCAGGCTTATCAGTATGTGAGTCTAAACCTAATCTAATTTATTATGACCCCTACTTGATATTGCTTGGCATAGTTAACCTTTTTTTATTATTTTTAAGTAATAAACTTTCGATCTTTATTTATAGAACACAGCATCTACGCTTATTTAAAATCTTATTAGGAAAGGTCCGATAATATATAATCTTACTCCTAATAAATAAGTTAATTTTTAAATACAAATAATAATATAAAAATTACACGCCAACAAAATATTATTGAACAAATAGTTAAATTAAGATTTAAACCTATTTTTCAATTAATATTAAGAGTTTTAAATTTTGCTTGATCCTAAGTTTTGTAATTTTAAACTTATTATTTTATTTTCTAATTTAAAATTTTAAAATAATGTCATTTTACAAAAATGATATTATTTTTACATAAATTTTTTAGTTTAACTTTTTAAAAAAATTGAGTTTAAATAGAATATTCCGAGCATAAATCTAATCTAAAACTAAATATTTTTAAAAAAATCGAATTTATTATGTCATCCCACACTTGGTAGGTTGATGCCGGTACAATTATTAGCCCTAGAGACAATATTCATAATCAATAAATGCTGCAAGCTGCAACTCCATTCAAGCCTTTCACCTATTATCTTTATCATTTTACCACTTTTGTGTATTGCGACCAAGCGCATCGAATCATAGAGCTTCAAGTCATCCATTATGAATCCCTAGACTTAAGGTGCAAACGTTAGAAAGAAACCAAAATCACTTCAACCTATTACAATTCTTGCCTTGTGTTTTACGTCAATAAACAATTGGAACGTATTAATTGTTTTCAACTAAGCAATAAGGAGGAATTAGTTTGTCCATCTTCTTGAATTAAGACGGTTTCATTATGTTTAACATTAGGCATGTTTTCATGTTAATATATACATCATGCTCTTATTTGTTTGTCCATCGTGAACTTGATGATAACCAAAATAGTATGTACATGGAAAAAAAAAACTCTTGAAAATGACGTTTATATTGAAAATTTATCACCAAATTCATCAGTTTTTATTAATATGATAAAGTTGGAACAACAAAACATTTATCGTTTAATAACTTATTGAAAAAATTACTTACTCTTTGTGTTCTTCAACAGAATTCAAATTACAGATAATAACGAGTCAACTTATAGGCTGACTTTGCGAACTTTTCTTAAAATTGAACTTTGAACTAGTCTAAATTTAAGCTTAACTCAAGTACCGATTTATTAAAAACACCTAAATTTAAATTCATGGCTCGATCCTATTGCTATCCTTAATTAAAATTGATAAAGTTGGTGAGAACTTGTGACAATGTTACTATATGATTATGTTAAAGAAGTCTAATTCAATAAAATGATTCTATCAATGTCATATAATAATATTAAGGGAGGCATCTCCGAAGGGATCTTGGAGTTCCAGATTTACATTCTCTAGGGTTCTTAGGGTGGGATCTTAGAGACTTAGAATTAGTCCGACTAAACTGAAATACGTAATGTAATTTAAAAAAAAAAAAGGGAGGCATCTCTGATAAGGGCGACGTTGCCAAGAAGAGGGGTGGCTTGTCTTTTCTGGCTTGTTCTATATATTTTATATCCTTGGCATGTAGCATGCTTGGTTAAAAATTAAGTTGATCAATATCGACATAGTGTATCTTAGAGACATAAATTTTGATATTATATGTAACTTAACATAAAATTTGAATCATGCCTGATTAATTACATTAAGCAGAATGTGACCAAGCCGTAAACGACAGTTGCATTCTGCAAACTGGCTTTGCTAAATTCAAGGTCTTGGCTTCACTTGGATAGAAAAATCTGATAGAAAAAGGCCCCACTTGTGTGGCTCTCATTATAGATGCTCGACAAAAACACGTTGATGTACAAAATGCCAAGATTGGTCAAACGTATCACTTTTCTGAAATCGATGTTATCAAAAACTTGAGCGTAGTCTACAATTATTAGTGATAGTTTCTCACCCAACTACATTGAAATTGAAAGGAACCCACATGTACCAATCAATGGTTAAGTTAGATTGGATGACATAATTTGCGCTACGTGTTCACTTAAATTCGTAAGCTTCAATAGTAAATATTAGAATTTTTAACTATTAATTATCATTTAATAAATTTTATTTATAAGTTCATTTAATAAATATTAGTTGAGAAGGAGGCTACACTCCTGCTGATTTATGTTTATAACTTACGCAAAAACTAAAGCGTGTTAATAAGGTAATAATCTACGATCTAATTACACCGTCCAGGTCATAATCATGTGGAAGGTTTATGGTAAGTAAAAGAAAGAGAGTACAGAGTAGTTGTTACTCTATTCAACTCATTCGAAGCTGATTAACCTGTTTTCGACTTACCATTTTGACCTCTTCGATGAAGGCTTGAATGTTCCGGTCAGATGAGCCACCTTCGGCTGCCGCGGCCTCTGCCTTGGCTTTCCATTTGGATGCATTCCTCTTAATCTCCTCCGCCTTAGGCCCAACGGTGGCTTCCAACAAGCACCTCTCGACCTCATCGCGAGTTATTAACTTGTTCTCAGCCTCTCCACGGCACATTCTTACGCCAACCTCAAAAACATCGACCAAGTATTTGGCATCAGTCACTTGATCACCCCATTGAGGGAAAGCCACCACAGGAACCCCCAGCGCTAACGCTTCCATTGATGAGTTCCACCCGCAATGCGTCACAAAGCACGACACGGACGAGTGTGCCAAAACTTTCTCTTGAGGACACCATTGAACTATTTTCGCCTTATCTCCTACTTTCTTGAGGAATTCGTCTGGTAAGGTAACAGGGTCAAAGGGTATGTCTTTGCTTGGTGGTCTGAGAACCCATAAGAAGTTGACACCAGCGTTGAGAAGCCCGTATGCGATTTCTTCAGCCTGGTTTTGTTTCCAGAAAACCACACTACCAAGAGAGATGTAAACAACAGATGATGGGGGTTTGCTGTCGAGCCATTCAATACAATCATCGGGCTTATAGAAATCAGCTCGAATGTTTGAGTTTGGCTCTTTGGGGTTCTTAAACAATGGTCCAACAGTCCTAATCAATGGACACAGCTTGGACATGTACTCCACAGTATCGTTCTCCAGATCTTGAAAAGTGTCCATCAATATGCAGAAGGGTTTATCAAGATTCTTGAATTGACCCAGAATAGCCCTTCTCAGGAAAGGATAAGGAGTTGCAGGATGCAAGAAGCTAGGCACTTCATCGTACTTCAACAGTGGCACACATGGCAACTGAACGTCGATTTCAGGGTTTTCTTCAGTGGGAAAAGAAACGAGTTCGTGACAGTAATGATAATATGCCGAGAAGCAGGCACAAGATTGCACCCATAGCATCGCAGAAGGCAAACCAAGAGATTCGGCAACGTCAGAGACCCAAGGGATGAAAGGGTTGTTGATGAAGCAAGAAACAGGCCGGCCTTGCTCTGCATATTTTCTGATCATCTCCGGAATCACTTGTTTGCCCACAAGCTCTAGTTGCGACATGTAATTGTCAAGGTCTTTACGTCTCGGGTCATCGTCGTCCCAACCATCTTCGAAGAACTCAAACCTCACAAATCCATCACCGATGGGAGTTGGTTCATCAGTGATGTTGTCGTTGGCATTTCTCAACTGTTTGCCAGTGATTTCGGGTGTTGATAACGTTACCAACAAGCCCTTGGAAGCAAGCCGCTTGCCAAGTCTAAGAAGAGGATTAACATGTCCTTGGCCAGGAAATGAAACTAGAAAGACATGAATCAGAGGCTCAGATCCCATTATCCAGCTCTCTACCTCTGAATTGCGTGTACTACCACGAGAAAAGATAAAAAAAGAAATTAGCTATGAAAACAATACAAGAAATGAGAGGCTTTCAGGAAGTGACAAACACAAAGAAAGGCTACTAAATATATAGAATAATAGAAACCACAGACGCAGTGATTTCCAATAGAACTTGACGTGTGACTAACTTCCACTTGTAAATTGATACTGACCCTAAATGAAATCCAATCTCCAGATGGGTCTCAGCAAATTTGCAAGTACGCAATGGCCATATAAGCCCTAATGATTTTAACCCGTAACCATCGCTTGTCCATATATGCCTATAATAGCATTATAGAATTGTGTGCACTTGGAAATCAAACACTGGGGGTAGCGAAGTCGAACACGAAATGCTGAGAAAATTCCGATCCACCAAAGCATCATGTCAAATATCAAAAGTTCGTAATTGTTTGCGTCAGCTTTAATGAACACCAATCCCCTTCCTGGAACTTTCTGCTTGTCCTTTTATAGATCCCGTGGAAACGTACCTCTCAAGGAGAGAAATTCAGAACAGGACTGAGACAGGTTAATGTGTTACTTATTTACGTAATTCAAATCAGCTTATATTGTTTGTATACTAATAAATGCAGCTCCTTCAATCAAGTACATTTCATTATCCTAGTCAATATTCCCAACTTAGTATGGGGGATTTGTTTTCAACGGCAAGAAAAATCATACTTCTATATTACTTTTAAGTTAAAAAGGTAAAAATCTGATTTAGCAAGAAACAAAGAGAAGTTAATAACACTTAATTTAACGGTAAAAAATTCTAAATTTCTTAATTAAAAAATTAAAATTTAATTGAAAATAAGAATATTATTGATATAAATTATTGACCCTCTCCCGACCTGACAATTATTTTTTAATCTTAATGGATGAAAAAAAACGGAAGATTATTTTTACGTATGTTATGTTTAATATAAAGAAGAACCAACATAAAGCGTACGTATAAGGCAATCGCAAAATCGTGACCACCAATCTTTCTACCATCTATCAATGCTTAAATTGATCGTGGTTGCTCAAGATCTTTTTATTACAATTATTAGAGTAGACTTACTTCCATTATTCTTTCATTATGATGGATGGATTCGCCTTTTTAATGTAATAGATTGTGATGGATATTTGTCCTGTTGTCAAATGCGTCATCAATCACACTAGGTATAAACAAATTGCTGGCATTTTCTCATGATGTATGTTATATATCACGTATTCCTTTATTTTTGTTTAGGTATCATAGTCAAATATGTCCCTTAACTTCACACACACTATGGTTTAATTTTAAATTTTAATTAAATTCTTAATATTAATGAAATTAAATAACTTAATTTTGTTTAAATATAAAGCTAATTGATGTGTAACATATATATGATATTAATTTTAAATGACATGACATATATAAAAATAATATTTTTTGCTGCAGTTTTTAATTAAAAATATTAAATTATTTATTTAGACAAGATTAATAATTAAATGTTATATAGACTAAATAGTTCACATGCATATTTAAGGATTTGCTTGACTTTTTATGTTCTCGCTACAAGTCTGCTTTTTTGTTTTTTTGTTTCTGTATAAGACAAAGAGACACGTTCACATGTTTGACACGACAAGCCAAATTCTACATCAGTAAGGTGAAATTATTGTTCTAATACTAGACATTAGATGCAAGTTAGTGATAATTTAAATTAATGATTTTTTAAATGACGAAAATTAAAACACACATTTCAACTAGTCTGTAGTGGCCACGACGGGCTAACCCGAACTAACACATCAATATGGAGGTTTAGACAAACAGGCCAAATTTACCTTATGAGTTGACTCGACCTATAAAGCTGGTTGGTTACTGATTTCTGATTGAATATTGAACACTGCAAGGTCGACATACCGGATCTTAAAAGTTAAAAGCCTTGGACCTAACGCTTCCTGACATTCATATCATATAATGCCAAATGGGTTACGTTAAGAGTTGCAAATCTTTTTGTTTCTTTGTTTGTGGCGTTGGACTGTAAAACTTTATATTTCAAGAGTTAGGTGCATGGAGACAACAGCCTAAAACCAGACGGCACATTTCAAGGCGGTCATTAAGAAGTTAGAACAAATTGGAGCGATATGTTGATCTCAAAACTCGAGGAATTGTTATGTATTATTTTGCTTTTATCTATGGTTATCGACAAAAATACCCTCCCCGACATTGTAAAATGCTCTTCATAAAATATTAAATTATGAAACTGAAATTACAAATGACAAACATTTGGATTTTACCTTGTTTGTAAACGTATGCATTAACAGAATAGTCTTTAGGTATGTCGCAAGTTATTTTAGCAATTGTTTCAATTAAAAAAACACAATATTTCTAAGTTCTAAGTAATTTTTTAAAAACGAGACCGAAAATTAAACTGGTAAGATAAAAAGTTTAAGTTTTAAAAAATTTAAAGAGTATTAGGTTGTCATAAAATTGACTAAAAATTGAATAAAATTAAGAGATTTGAAATATGATTGAAAGAGATTGTTCTTACTCATTGAAGAATTTGAAGATTAATGGAAAAAATTATTAAATGAAAATTAATTGATTTATTTTAATTTATAAGAACTTATTAATTAATAAAAATTGTCAGGTTAATTAATAAATTAAGCATTTTTAACAACAAGAATTAAATCAAACCGAAAAATTAAAAATCAAACTTAAAAATTGAACAATTCAAAATTTTTACGGTTAATTTGATTGAACCAATTTGATTTTTCAATCATTAGATCTAATAGTCAAATTTAGAATTTCAATTGTCAATGCCAACTATATTCTTTGACAAAAGGGGGATTTAAAAAGATGCCAGAAAAACACAAACGTGGTTGAATGATGAATTCGACAGGCCTGGGAGCATTGGAAGTGGCTTCACAAATCTCTAAATGGCATCTGCCTTTTCGGGTCGATCCAATTCCTCTTTGCTAGGCACCGTGGGTTATGCTTTTATGTTTGTAATCCTAAGTGTCAGGGGGTTGGGATTACAGCTTCTCACCCAATTTTAGGTGGAGACTTATCTCCAAATGTTTGCGTGGAAGGTGCTTCTGTTTGAGGTTATCGTCATAGACAGTTTCACTTTGCTCAATTGTTAACTTGTCGATGCACTCTTAGCTAGAAAATAAAATATGTCTTAGAAAGGATAGGTTAAGTGATGGTTACAAACACTCTGATACCTCTCAAAAACTATTGTACAATTCAGAGAGGTAGGGACACATGTTGTCTTATTATAAGAATTTTTTACTCAAAACAAAAAATCCTGTAACTTAGTCCTGTCTTTATTCGTTTTCTTGACTTTTTGTGCTTTATATTTCTTTAGTCCTATACTAACCTAACCTAAATTCGAATCCTCTTACAGAATAAGATGTTAATCGGTTGGTTATAATTTTATTTATAACATTATTATTTAACATTATTATTTTAATTAATAAAATATTATTTATCTTTATGTACTTTGTTAATGTTCTCTAGGGATGGATGAGTTAGTAGAGAGGAGAGCACGAGGCCAAAAGGTTCTGTGTTTGAATTCCACTATTTATACTCTCTTGATCGAGCTTGTCGTACAGGGCTTGCCTAGGGCGGAGTACCTGATTGACGTGATTTGCAGGTTAGTGCATCAATCCGAAGATTTACTCGATACGCATCTAAATGATAGCGACTGCGAGTTTCTCTGTTAAAAAAAACTTTGTTAATTATATTTTATATTTTAATTCAATTGTATTTATGTCAATGTTATGAATATTACATCGGTACGGTACTATACTAATATTAGTCAATATCGAATACCATTTTAGATAATTTCTTAAATTTATAAAATAGTTTCTCAAATTTTTTTAAATTCAAAATAGTCCTTCAATATATTGTATGTTGTAATTTATAATTTTACACTAACTTTATCTCCGAAAATCATAATAATAGAAATTTAAAATAATAATTTATTTATTTTCTTAATATTATTTTCACATATTCCACAAATAAATAATAACCATAATTATTATTTAAAGAAAATTTTTAAAGTAAATTTATATTATTAATATAATCAAATGGATACTAAATATAAGAATATAAATCATATAAATTAAAATATGTTCATTATCAAAAAAATAATAATTACACTCAAATTAAAAGCAATATAGACACCATTAAAAATTTTTATTATAACAATTCCTAATTTTGAAAATAAAAATAATATTATCATAATTATCATTATAAATTAAAAAGATAACTTTTGACATATTAATTAAATTTTATAAATATATTAATTTAAATATATTAGATTTTATTCAATAAATTAAATTTTTCAATATAAAATTTATTCAATTTTACAAAATATTTTAAAAATACAAAAATAATGAAAATAAATCCATATCTATACACTTATAAAGTTAAATTTAAAAAATAATGAAAACTTTTAAATTAATTTTTTATTATTAATATAATCAAATAGATACTAAATTTAAGAATCTAAATCATATAAATTAAAATATGTTCGTTAACAAAAAATAATAATTACAATTGAATTAAAAGTACTAGACAACTTTAAAAATTATTATAATAATTCTTAATTTTGACAATAATATAATATTGTCTTAATTATAATTATAAATTAAAAAGATAAATGACTTTTGTCTTCTTAATTATATTTTATAAACTAATTAATTAACAATATATTAAATTTTACAATATAGAATTTATTCACTTTTACAAAATTTTAACAAAATATAATAAAATAATGAAAATAAATCAAATATGTGTAAGCCTACAAAAAAGAGAGTGAGAGAATAGCTCTACGTTGGGGTCGGGAGGGGAGGTTTTAATTTTTTTTTTTACAAAACAATCTCCAAATTTTTAAAATTTATGGTACATGCAAAGCCGTCGATATCAATGGCTGGTACTTATATACTTAGTTTCGTACCATTTTTCGATCGTACAGTACGAAACACATAATATTAATTTATGTATTGTTCCTTAGTTAGGTTGTTCCTAGTTATAGTTTAACTAAGACAAGATACTAATGAAAAGATAAAAATAACATACGCTATGTTTTTTTTTATAAAGAAAGTAAGTGATCTTATAAATTAAAATATAAAGATACTTAAATAAATGTGTAGGTACTTATTAGATAATAAATTCCCTACACTGACTGATTATAAGGATCTCAAATAGAATATTACTGATGTGTCAGTGGATTTTCTCATCATAATAGTTGTATAATTGATCCTTAGATTTAAGATTATTAGAGTATCTCATATGAGAATTATTGTATTTTGATACTACTTATGACCTACTATAACTAGAGTAGCTTAGTCAATAATAATTAGATATAATATGAATCATACGAAGATAGTTGAATAACTTAATAAAAGATTGGTTACTCTAAAGTAATTGGATAGAATGTTCTACTGTTCTTTATTAGTAACAATTTAAAGAATTCTCTAATCATAGTGAATTGAGATTTGAAAATATTTTTAAAATATTAATTATAAATTAATTACTAATTAGCAAGAATGAAAATGATTAGATATAAAGTAGTAGACATTGTATTTATACTCTAAATCTAATTGGATTATTGAAAGATGAAATGATTAAATTATACATCAAAACTATGAATACATAGGTTAAATCACTTTGACATTCCTAATATTTTGATGGTCATGATATATTGCTAGATACAAATCTTGATCTATGATTATAAATAATTTAATTGAAGAATTAAAAATAAATTAAAAGTAATTTTAATTTGTGTAATTTTAATTTGTAATCATTGTTAACATATTAAAAACATAATAAGTCATACATAAAGAGCCATTAAAAAGAAAAAATCAATTTAAAATTTGAACTTAATTGTGAAGTTTGAGAGACTGCAGATATCAAATGTTTGATATTTGATTTTATTAAAATTAAATTAAATTATAATTAGAGTTTAACTTTAATTATAATTAGAATATTTAATTTTAATAAAATAAACCCTTATGTTTTTTTTATCTATAAAAAGTTAGAGTAATAAAACTAGCATTTCTACTTATTCCTCTCAAAGGTTAAACTCTTCTGTTTTATATAGACACTGTCAGATGTTGGATGGTTAAGCAACTCATGGTTGACACCTCGTAAAAAATGTTTCAGTAAGATTTCGAATCAGATATGATTTAATTAACTTTTATGATTTATGTATTCAATTGCTGAGATCTAATAAGGAAACTTTAAAATTTTTAAATTGTCAATGTGCTCGTGACTAGATCATAGTTGATTTTCTAACATAAGATCCTCTTAGCTCAATTGGACTTATGTAAGATCCTAAAATTTTGAACCTGATCATTGATATGTTTACTTTATTCTAATTGCTTAGTTTTTATAAAAGTGTAAGATTTTTACAATTTCCTTACGAGAGATTAATTTTTGTGATGTTTATATTATTAGGAGATAATAATATTTGAGGATTATATCATTAAAAAGTGATAACGTATGCAAGTCTTCATCTATGATTCAAGCTCAATAAATTCAGCTCTACATTCACTACAATTATATTAGCATAATCTTAGCATTGTATTCCTTTAGATTAAATGTATTTCTATACTTAGACACAAATCATGTTGTATAAATACCTATGTAAATTTTAGTATAATGTACAACAAAAACATTCTTCTATACTACTCTTTCATCAGAGCTTACATCTAATTTTTTCCTTCCTTTTTTTCCTATATAAAAGACTACCACTCAGCCTTTCACAATCACCAACAATCTATATTAAACATAACCTAACCCCTACTTTCACATGGAATCCCAACAACCAGAACACTCATTCTTGAACCCCTCAAATATAATCTCACCTAACTCGACATCCTTTCCCTTACGAAACATTGCAAAGTTTATAACCACAATCATAGACAATTCCAACTACCTAGTCTAAAGGAATCAATTTAATACCATCTTGCATACCTGCAACTTACTTGGTCATATTGATGGCACCCTCCTTACACCACCGAAGATCAACATCACATCATCTTCTTCAACTTTAGTCTCTCCAGAATACCTAAATTGGGACAAAAATGATTGATTAATGTATTGTGCTCCTACTGTTACCTTGTCACCAGCATTGTCTTCTCTAGCACTTGAATGTACCACTACCTACTAGCTGTGGAGCCAACTGAAGACTCATTTCTTGTAGTAGACAACAGCTCGATGTTCTCTTCTTCATCGCCAATTGCACACCACAAAGAAAGGTAACTCTTCCATGTTCGAATATCTCACAAATCTATCCTCTATAGCGCAGGATCTCACTGCAATTGGAGACGCGGTTCTAAATGAAGATTTTGTTGTCTTCACTCTCATCAGCTTACCAGCTGACTACGAAGCTTTTGTCATTGCCATCGAGAATTGCGAGATCCCGCCATCCTTCACTAAGCTCTACACAAAACTACTTCTGCATGAACAACGACTAACGCTGGATCACACACCTGCCTCTCCTGCTCTCAACACTGCCTTCACTGTTGGCACCACCGCCGAAACTTTGGACATGGAGGACGACGACATGGTCGCCCCTCTTTACGTTTCTCCAACCCTAATTAACTAAACTTCCCCAAATCAAATATCTTGGCCTTTGGGCCCGCACAAGATAACCTTCCAGCCCATATCACTCGCAATATCAACCCAGCCCACTCCAATGCCTATCAAACCCACCAGCCACACTTCCCATACTATCTAGCCCATTCCAGACCTTATACCTTAACCCAACACCAACATTTTCATCCCAATCCCACTACAAAGTTCAACTACAACAATAACCTACCTAGTTATCAAATATGCTACAAAAAAGGACATATTGCAGCTAGACGTCGTTTTCAATACACCAATTCCAGAAATGCTCAACCATACCCTAACCAAACATTTTTCACAATGCCTTTTTTGTTATGAGCTTAAATGATCCATCAAATAATACAAATCTCACCAGTAGCAATATAGATGAGCGGCTTCTCGACACTGGTGCCTCTATCTATATGATGTCTGATCTACACTTCTTAGACAACACAACACCTTACAATGGAACAAAACAAGTGATTGTTGGTAATGGAAATATTCTTTCTATAACTTCCATTAGTACCTACACACTTACCAATCATCCAAAACCTCTTTGTCTTAATAATGCTCTACTTGTTCCACAAATCACTGCCAATTTTCTATCTGTTTGTCAATTTGTCACTGATAATTCCTGTTCAATTGAATTTAATCCTTTTGGTTATGTTGTGAAGGATTAGAAACCAGGACACCAATTTTCAAGGGTAATATCCATGACAATCTCTACCCGATGCAGAATCCTTGCACATTTCTCATCCCAATTGCCTTCACTGCTCATACAGTGCCTTCTAACATTTGGCATCAAATACTTGGTCATCCCTGCCACACCACGGTCTCTAGTCTGCTTCGAAGTCCCTCTAATAAACCTTATGTAATAAAACCTTGTACTTCATGTCTTCAAGGTAAATGTACTATACTTCCTTTTTTTTCATCCTCACGAATATTAGCTACTCTATTACAACTTATTCACTGCAACATCTAGGGCCCCTCTCTAACTTTATCCTTTTTTGCTTATCGATAATTTTTCACTTTTGTTGATGGCTACAGTTGTTTCACGTGGATATACCTGTTATCCCATAAGTCACAAGCCCTTGATCAATTTCTACAGTTCAAAACCACTCAAGAAATCTACTTGCCACAAAGATGGTGCCCCTGAACTAGTTAAAGGACCTTTTGCCCAGTACACATATACTCATGGCATAATCAACCGAATTTCTTATTCACACACACCCCAACAAAATGGTATTGATTAATGCAAAATTCGACACGTCACTTAAATAGGCCTTACCCTTCTCCTCAATGCATCACTACCAAAAACCTTATGGTTTAAAGCCTTTTCAATTGCAGTTTATCTAATTAATCTTCTTCCTACCCCAATGCTCCTCCATAAATCATTTTACTAAGTCCTATTCCTTATCAAACCCAATCTTACTCACCTCAAAGTTTTTGGATGTGCTTGCTTTCCATTCCTTGGCTTAACACGATCTGATAAGCTCACTCCTATGTCCAAACCATGCATATTTCTCGGGTACTCTCCCCAACATAAGGGTTATCGCTGTCTCGATCCCACCACAAATAAAATCCATCTCTCTTGACATGTTCGTTTCATTGAGATCCAATTTCCATACAAAGACCTCACCAATCTACCACCTCTATTACAGCCACCTCTTACAATTACCTTACCTTTTCTACTATACACATCTCCATCATCTACTCCACCGCAATTACACCATCAATCATCACCACAACTACCCTTAACCACCCAATAATCTCAGCAAACCCATCATCCTATGGCAACCCGCACTCGCACAAATACCTAAAAACCAAGAACCTTTCAAGACTATGTTACCTTTCATACCATCAACTCCTCACCCGATCCTCCTGACCCTACTTATTATACACAGGCTAAAAAAATTCTCCCATTGGTGTTAGGCTATGTCTAACAAGCTCTCTATCGAAATGAAACCTAGACCCTTGTCCCACCACCAAACAATGTCAATATAGTAGGGTGCAAATGAGTCTTTCGAACTAAAAGAAAACCTCATAGGACACCAGATTGTTACAAAGCCCACCTAGTCACAAAGGGATATCACCAATCACCAGGTATTGAGTACACTGATACTTTTAGTCCTGTGATTAAACTAACATCCATTCGCATTATCCTCACCATTGCTCTCTCTAATTCTTGGCCTATACGCCAATTGGATGTCAACATCATGTTCCTGCATGGAAATCTCCAAGAACTTGTTTATATGCTTCAACCACCCGATTTTGTTGATCCCCAACATCCTAATTATGTTTGTCGTCTACACAAGGCCTTTTATGGTCTAAAACAAGCCCCTCGTGCCTGGTTTCATCACTTAAGTAAAAAGCTTATAGAACTCAACTTTATACCCCCAAATATGACACCTCTCGCTTTATTCATATCACTCCTACTGATACAACCTTCCTTTTAGTCTACGTGGATGATATCTTGGTTACTAGCTCCTCCCAATCCTTTATTACCACTCTAATTAAGAACCTACACGATACCTTCTCTATAAAAGATCTTGGTCCTCTTCACTACTTCCTTGGAATTGAAGCCACCGCCACACCCGATGACCTACTCCTTACCCAAACTAAATACACCAAAGACCTCCTCACTCGCACCAATCTTGACCAATCTAAACCTACATCAACCCCTATGACACCCACCTGACCCCTTTCCAAAAACCATAGCATACCACTATCAAACGCAATTGATTATCGAAGCACTATTGGTGCCCTGCAGTACCTTTGCCCCACCCGTCCTGATATCGAGTTTTTTGTTAACAAAGTCTCCCAATTTCTCCATTGCCCTACAAATGTTCACTTGACAACTGTCAAACGTATCCTTTTGTATCTATGGTCTACCGTTTTTTATGGCTTGCACTTCAAAAGATCACCAAATCTTACTCTTACGGTCTATTCTGATGCTGATCGGGCCGGCTGTCCTGATGATCGTCGCTTTATCGCTAGCTATTGCATCTATTCGGGTTCAAATCTTATCTCTTAGAGTGCCAAGAAACAACTAACTGTTGCTCGCTCTAATAGTGAAGCAGAATATCGAAGAATTGCTTTTGCATTAGCTGAACTTTGTTGGATTACATCCTTAATAAATGAAATTAGCTTTTCCAAATTAAAGACAACCTTGTGGTGTGATAACCTTGGTGCTACATTTCTCACTGCAAATTTAATTGCTCATGCTCGGACCAAACATATTGAAATTGATATTCACGTCGTTCGTGATTTGGTAGCTAAGAAAGCTATATTCATAAGACATATTTTAGCTAAGGACCAAATTGCTGATGTCATGACCAAACCTCTTGCCTCAGCATCATTTCATCAACTCAGATACAAGCTCACTGTTACTTCACCCATGAGCTTAAGGGGGGATGATAACGTATGCAAGTCTTCAGCTATTATTCAAGCTCCATAAACTCAGCTCTATATTCACTGCAATTATATTAGCATAACCTTAACATTGTATTCTTCTAGATTAAATGTATTTCTATACTTAGAGACAAATCATGTTGTATAAATACTTATGTAAACTTCAGTATAATGTATAACAAATATATTCTTCTATACTACTCTTTCAAAAAGTATATATAGAATGATGTTAATTTTGATTTTTGTCACTATATTAACTGACCAAATGAAGGTAAAATACTAAGAAACAATGTGTTTTCTATCGATAACTTCTTCCTTCACATCTTGCCACGTCCTTCACATCTTGCCACGTTGATTATTCAATTTGTTTAACTATAAAACAACATAGTAAATGACTTCAAGAACATCATAATTGCACTTTTAGAACTCATTGTAGTTTTAATATTCAAACACTTCTTTTTTATTCGTTGGAGTATACTTTTCAAAGAACTTATTAGTATCACTTGTTCTCTTAAAAGCAGATATGTGCCTTTTGATATTCTGAACAAAGTTTTCTATGTTCATTAATTCAAATTTGGTTCGTCATAGCATTCACTTGAACTGACATCTTCATCTTCCTATTCGAAGATCATATGGATTCCTAGGAGATCATGTCACGGGAAGTCATAGCATTCACATGAACTAACATCTTCATCTTCGTCTTCGAAGATCACATGGATTCCTAGGAGCTCATGTTACGGGAAGTGTTGGCAACAAATATTTTAAAAATTAGACCAAAAGTTAAATAGATAAATAAAAATTTAAGATTTAAAGATTCAACTAATATTATTATCATAAAATTATTTAAAAATTAAAAAATTAAAAAATGATTGAAAAATATTATTCTTGCCTATCGAAAAAGTTGATATTTAATTTAAAAAAGAGACTATTAGACAAAAATTAGTTAGCTTATTTTAGTTTATAAACATTATTTAACTCGTAAAAACCTACCGATTAATTAATGAATTGAACAGTTTTTAATAATAAAGGTTATTAAAATAAATCAAATTAAAAAGTTACAAATCGAAATGAAAAATTAACTGATTCAAGATTTTTACGATTGAGCTGAGCGAACTCATTTGGTGAGAACCATTCCATAACCCTAATCGAATGCATCAATTGTTGCAACATCTCGCCTTGGCATAATTATAGGTTATATTCTGAATTGTTGTGTTCAAGTGATTAGAGTGCTCGGACAATTTAGGATTTAGATCCATAGTGATTGATGCCAATCTAATACACGCCTACACCCAATTGATATAACTTAATAATGAGAAGAGAATTTGATTTACAACGTTATATGAAAATTGGTAAGAATCAAAGTGGGAAAGAGAGTTTCTTGTTTTCTTATGTTTTATAAAATAAGGTAATATTTTAAATCTGTTGAATGAAGCAAACGAGCATCTCTTTTGTTGGCTATTTCAAACAAAATTTTTAAAATTTCAATAAGTTTTGGACCTAACAAGAAAATAAATATGTAATATAAAGAACACTACTAATAATTATTATGGTCAAACATCAATCTTCAACTCGTAACACGTTCACTGGTTATTCGCACATAATGTTTTTTTTCCTACATGTCAAGTTCTACAATAATAGCAATTCACTAAAATTCATTTATTCGAGAAGTCTACAGAAGCTTAGTATTACACAACTTTGCCTATAATTAATAGAGAAGTTGTTTCCGAATTATGCACATGAAATATATTTAAAATAATAAAACAAATAAATCCTTACTAAATAAAATATAAAATAAATAATAAACTAAATAATGATGATGATGATAATAATAATAATAATAATAATAATAATAATAATAATAATAATAATAATAATAATAATAA
>JANZXR010000171.1:38919056-38938217 GCA_027575705.1 Erythroxylum echinodendron
AATAATAATAATAATAATAATAATAATAATAATAATAATAATAATAATAATAATAATAATAATAATAATAATATGGTTAAGAAAAACTTAGAATAAATTTTTAAAAAGTAAGTACGACATGGATAAAAATTTACGCTAATTATAAGAGAAAAATGCTAAAAAATCTAAAAGAGGGAGAAGTATCTCGATATGAAATATCCCTTTTTATATTTTTTATTTATATTAGGTATTTCAATTTTGTCGGACTAATCCTAAGCTCCTAAGATCCTACTTCCAAGAGCCTTAGAAGAGGTAAATCTGGAACTCCAAGATACCTTAGATTCTTACGTAGCCCGTATATTTCTGCGCAAAAGGAGTCGTCACATACTGATTAGTCAGCTGCTGATTAATCACTGACCCTGCTCAGCATCATGTTCTTATTAGTTCGAGGTTCCCAATAATTCTAATTTCCACATTGTCGCTGGAAGCGAGACGTTTGTAATTGATCCGATCAAGGGACACACCTAAGAGTTAGAGGATTATCAACAAGGAAAATTCTCCCTATTTTTTCTTTGTGGTGACTCGAACTTAAGACTTTCTACAAAGAATAGCTTTAAGTGAGGAGTTGAAACTAATTAGGCCACTCCTACTTGTCATACGCAAAGTTGATCAATCGTCTCATGTAACCTTGCTTGTATGAGCTTAACTGTATCCGAGTAATTAGATCCTCTAGTAACTCAATTAGCTCCTGTGAGAATATACATGATTCAATTTTATTGGTCGAAACCTTCAGTGTATAAAGGGGATTGTGTTTTTTAACCGTAACCTTTACCAATAATAAAATATTGGTTTTTGAACCTTATCATCAAGGACCCAATAAAAATACATTTATTTTAATACAGGCGTGACACTTCTTGTCTATAGTCCCTACTTAAATTAATCGACAACAACAGCAAGACGAGCTGTCTCGCTGTTTTTACGTAGCAATCAGTGTCACGGTTTATCATTTTCTGTATATCTCCCGTGTTAACTATGGGCAGGGAATCAATACCTTTTAGACCAATCCCCGAATTCAATCTCTAAAATATGATAGATTTTTCTGAGTTAGTGATTGAATTGATCAACTGATTAATCCAAATTCGATTGTTACTCAATACTGTGGTAAATACTAATTTTAAATATCTATCCTTACCCAATTACTAGCTCAATGCCTCAAAACAAATCAATACTAAAAGCATTTATGCTAAGCTTTCTTGACCCTTTCTTATCACCACTAAGGATAGACAATGAGTTGGTTTATGAGTTCATATTTAAATGTTTTTATAGGATCGATTCATAGGTTAAGTTTAGGTAAGACTAACATGAGGTTTAAAAGAATTGAATTTTCAGTAAGTTTGGAATAAGACAGTTTCAATTAACAAAGACGTTATGTTATACTTTTAATTTTTTTAAAAATTGACAGGATTGATTCATTATCACTCCTAAATTTACCACCGGTTAAACATACGTTTAGACAATTTCACTCGTAATTCAGCTGGTAATTTTCATCTTCATTGAATAAAATTTAACCGACAATGAAACCAAGAACAATTAATGAGAAGATTTAGAATCGTCATTCCATTAAAAGACGATATATCCAATACTAACTAGTAGGATGTTGAAATGGGAAGGTGCTAGGAATCGCATGTGGTGAGACGGGACTTCGTCCCCACCTTGTATTTTGTAGATTAGAAGATCAGTGAACATTAAATGAAATATATAGTTTAATCAAAAATCTAAAGTCACATGTATGATATGTCCTGCCATCATTGTATAAGCCATTCACAATCATATGAAGTTGATGTAACCGTGGGCGAGTTTTGGGGACCAGTACTAGCGAATCCACCGTCTAAATTATTGATCGGCGACGCACTACTTGTGCTCTTTGTGTGACACTTGAAGTATGAGAAATATCTTAGTCGAATGTCTTTATTCCATAATCAAAAGCAGTTATCTTAGGAGCTGTTTGTTTTCATTTGTTTCCCCCGTTTCTTGTTGCAGTTTATAAAAAATGAAACTTTCTATCAAAATACGTTTGGTTGGTTATTGTTGCACTGTAAAATTTTCAGAAATAAAAAACTACAACCCAATCACAGAAACATAAAAAATACGTTTCTGTGATTTATCACAATAGGTTTTCTTTATTTGCGCCGACTACGATTTTTCACATGTTTTCTTTATATTCTAAAAAACAGGTTTTTTTATTTTTCTGCGCCGACTATGCTTTTCCTGACTATTGGTTCAGCTGTGTGTTTGCTTTTGTGGCTTGTTACTATATATCTCTTTTATTTTGTTCCAATGATCTCTCCATTTATTTGTTATTTGTGTTTGCTTTCATATCTACTTGTTATTTGTTATTTGTGTTTGCTTTTGTATCTACTTGTTACCTGCGTTTTTGGAGGCTATTGGAAAGAGAAGCAGGGAAGAGACGGGGAGATGGCAGAAGGGAGGAGAGAGATATAAACTCCACTTAGAGATCAATGCAGTTAATATATTGCCAGCTGCATACCTTCTTGACTGCTTCCTTCCTCTTAGTTTAAAGACCGATCTGCAAAATGTGAACAAGTTGCTGAGTGGATGGAGAAATGTCAAGAGAGGGATCAAGAAAAAAAGTCGATTACAGAGAGTGTCCTTTCTGTTAGGAATGGTATCAGTCATCATGTCCTGGAGAACTTATTGCTCCGCTGTCAGCGTATGCAATGTTTTCGGGTTGGTAACACCAATCCCAGACAACAAGAGAATGGGGCTGCATTTCAGCAAGTCCATGGATTTGGGTGCAGAAAGGCTCACCAAGTGATCATCTCAGAACATGGGCATAGGGAATCGATTGACCAAGGATTTACATGGAGCAGAACTCAACTCGTTAAGGGAGGAAGTCTCTAAATACCTCACTGGAGGAGATTCAAGGCGGTGTGTAGATGGTGATGTAAAGAATTTGGCAGACGTTTAGAGCTATCGAGGATTTAGGCATGCATGCATGTTACCATGCAGAGGACGACGGACGACGTATGAGAACCAACGCACGAACTATGAAAGAGCACAAAAGGCGTGACACTCTACTATGTTCAAAACTCGGAATTCTTTTAGCCTAAAGAAAGAACCTGTGTGCTGGGAATCCAAGATTCTTGCACTTTTGAAGACTTTTTCAACTAAGGTAGCGAGAGGGTGCTCTAAATCATGGTGAGGGCTTCAGTGGTCTCTTAGGATGCGAGAGATATTATTGACAAGGTCAGGCAATGGCAAGTTCGCTTGCAGTTGGGTAAGAGAAGAATAATGGACTAGTTTTGCATTTGGTGACATTAATGGTATCTACAGAAGTGGTTTCAAATGGAGAGCTGTTGATTTGACCATTATGTTTATATTATGAATTGGCTTAAATTTACATATTTATTGTTATGCTGTAGAATCAAATTTATGTCTTTTTTTGTTAAATTATTTTCACGCACTTGATGCAATTTAGAATTTAATATAGTTGTCTCATGTTTATTTTGAACCATGTTTATCATTTAATACTTTGTAGAAATTATTATAATTCATGTCACTTATATATGATTACATTTAGTGATGGAAGGTTTGAATAATATGAACGACTCTAATGATTGTGTGGAAATAAATAAAAAAGATGGGGTATGGAATGATACTATAGAGATGTATTTAATCTCCTTAATGGTTGATGAAGTGAAGAAGGGAAATCAAACGACTACTACCTTTTCTAAATCTGGTTGGAAGAATATTAAGGCAGGGCTTCAAACAAAATTCAATAAGGAGTATACTGATATTCAGTTGAAGAATAAGTATAATGGATTAAGGGATAGATTGAGGAATTTCAAGAACTTATTGAAAGAAACAAGAATCGGCTACAACTCCTTTACTGGTGAAGTTAATGCTACAAATGAATGTTAGGAAAATCTATTTAAGGAAAAATATCTCTTTTTTATTAATATATCATATTATATAATATTTATTCTCACATTCATTTTTCATCATTATAGGTGTATAAAATGACTCACAGATTCAAGAAAAAAGAATGTAAGGAATTTTCAAACTTGTGTCATATTTTTGGAGATACTACTGCAACTGGTGTGCATGCACATCTATCTATTAAATTTCCATCGAATAGTACAGAAGAGGAACATGAAAATGATGTTGATGAAGATTACTTGTATAATGAAAATGAAGATCAAGATATAAGTTCCATGTCTAAGAGAAATAAATTTCCTATGAATAAGAAGGCAAAGAAGACACATTCTAACGTTATAGAAGAGGTCTTGGTTGTACTTAGTGAACAATCAAAAAGGAAGAATGATTTACTTGTAAAAAAAACTGAGTGAAACATCGTCCACTGCAGAGAGTAGATATCAAGAGTGTAACATAATGATGGAATGTATGAAGTCCTTAGATGAATTGAGTGTTGACGATGTGCGATATGGAAAAGCTATAAAGGCTTAACATGATTCTGCACTTTATAGGGATATTTTTATGAAGATGATAGATACAAGGAAGCTACATTGGATTATGTCGCTTTAGTTATATTTTCATGTTATTGCATATTAAATTCTTATTAATTTGACACTTTTATTTTATACATTATTCTATAGTTTGAACATTTTAAGTTTATGATTTTTATGAATATTTGACTTAATGTATGAATATTTTGTCTACATTCGGTTAAACTTTTTCATTGAATGTTGTATTAATTATTTAATGTTGTCATTATAGATACATGAATTTCTTATCAGATTTCGAATCAGATTCTGATGATGAACGTAATAAGGTAATCATTATTTCTCTAGCTGGAGGAGAGAACAAATATTTTCATTTACAAAAGCAACCATGTAGAACTTCTGCTCTACCAGGTCATGATTGGCTAATGGAACTTTTGAATGGGAATCCTACAAGGATTTATGAAAACTCAAGAATGAGAAAGATAATCTTCTTGAGCTTATGTGATGAGTTGAAGAGTTTAGGAGGCTTAAAGGCAACAAGTCATTTGACTGTGGAGCAACAAGTAACAATTTTCTTGATGACTATAAGATAGAGTGAGACAACTAGAGTCAATGCAGAACACTTTCAACATTCTACCTGGACAATTTCGAAGTACTTTCGTAAAGTCTTATACGCAATTAATCATCTTGCAAAGAGATTCATTACTCCACCATCTTTCACTAATACACCTCCTGAGATTCAACATAATTCAAAATTCTTTTCATATTTTCAGGTACATTTATACATTTAATTACTATTTTAATTATATTCTTATGATTAATAATTATTTTAATATATATTTTAAATTTTAGGATTGTGTAGGAGCAATAAATGGTACACATATTGATGTACATGTGTCGATCGATGAACAAATACCATACAGGGGTAAAGAATTAATCTAACCCAAAATATTATGTGTTGTTGCTCATTTGACATGCGTTTTGCATATGTAATTGCTGGATGAGAAGGTATTGCAAATGACTCTCGAATTCTTTTAGAAACGATGACAAATCCAGCAAATCAATTTCCTATACTTCCACAAGGTAATATATTATTTTAAATAAACATAGTAATTATGAATCATTTTTTATATTTTTATTAATATTATATTCTTTATATGTTAGGCAAGTACTATTTGGTTGATTCGGGCTATAGCAATATGCCTGGATTTCTTTCACCATACCGAGGTGAAAGATATCATTTGCGAGATTATACAGGCAGAGGAAGACCTCAAGGTCCACAGGAATTGTTTAACTACAAGCATTCTTCATTAAGAAAGGTTATTGAAAGATGTTTGGCGTTCTAAAAGCAAGAATCCCTATGCTTAAAAACATGCCGAGTTATGATATGAAGAAACAAAAATACATCGTTATTGCTTATTGAATTATATACAACTATATTAGAATGTACGGACAAATCGATGAATTATTTTAAAGTTGTGCTGACAATAAAGAACACATTAGGGAAAGTAAAAATGAAAATGCAAGTTCTTAAGTGGAGTATAATATCACTCCAGCATAACTTCGAGGTATGTCTTGGAAGCGAGATGAAATTGTAAGGCAAATGTGGAGTGAATTATTTCTAATTGATATATGTTTCTTTTTGTAAATGATAGTACTGTTATGTTTTCAAGAATTATAGTATGATGGACATATTTTATTGATTGGAATGACTTTACAAAATTTTTAATTTATGTAATTTTATTATATGCAATTAATGTGTAATTTTTTAATAATATTTGATTTGCATATATTTTAATTTTAGCTCTAATGATAATTAATTAATTTAAAATATAATGTATTATATTATAATTATTACATATAAGAGTATACTTAAAATAATAGAAACAGGATGATAAAATCAAACATGTTTTTGTTTTTAGTTTTTATTACAACTTTCAACAAACAGGTTTTTATTTTCAATTTTTATATTACAAATTTCAATCAAACAGGTTTTCGTTTTTTTTAAGGAAAAAAAAAGAAACTAAAAATAGGAAACAGAAACAAAAATCAATAACAGAAAAACAGAAGTAGAACCAAACGACCCCTTAGTTTTTAAGAATATGACTTTAAAATGTTTAATATTTTAGGATTTTTAATTTAATATCTTTTTGAATTTTTAATTAAGTGATTAACTTTTTTATAATCTTAATAACTCACTTTAAAGTATATATTCTATTGGATTTTGCTTATTTGGTTAAGGAAACATATCTACATGGACAATTAGTTAGTAATTAATTTTTTACGTGAACTCTGTATGTCATGGATAAAAAGATTTCATCAATTAAAATTGTAAAACACTAACAGAATTTACATTTTAAAACTGAGTTGTTAATGCTAAAAAAATTTGGTCACTTAAATTAAAAATTTTAAAAATTGAACATTAAATTAAAAAATCTTAAAAGTTGAATATTTTAAAATCTATTATCTCTAGCTTTTACATTCGCATAGAAATTTGAAATTTTATACTAAAACTTCAAATTTCGAAGACAAAAGGTCTTAAAATCTTTTCTAAGAAAAAAAGAAAAAAATTCATATACCATTCGTGATGTTTTAAAATTATCAATTATTAGGATCGACATGAGCTATTCAAAATGCTTAAAATTGATAAAAATCTCCAAACCAAGATGTTAATGCAAATCTAGGTCATTAATTATGCATTTATGCATGATAAAAATATAAATATTGGTTTATTTTGTATTCATTTTTATTTAAAATGTTTAAAGCTAAATTTTATTAGACTAGTTTTTTTCTCCAAATTTTAAGATATCTTTAAGAAGTTTTGAAATATCGTGGCAATATTTCTTTCATAATTCAAATAGAAGTGTTTGAATAGGCTTGACAGTTTGTCTCAGAGTTGGTCCGATCGGATTGACCGAACCTCTGATCAAGAATTCTCTTAATTTTTTTTAAATCAAACCTTAGATTGGACGTTTTCTACTTTTATTTTAAAAAATGCCTAGATTGATTTGAGCTGAACTGAGCTTTGGAGTATTGAGCTCGATTGGGCTCGGGCTCGAGTACAGGCTCGAACTCCTATGTCTCATGTCCAATCAAGCTTCAGCTGGGCCTGATCAAAAACTATTGGCGAGCCAACCCTCATCTCTAAGTTTGAATCTTAAGAATTACTTTGATATAACACTGCCTTATAATAATTACTCTAATTTAGTCAATATTTATATAAACATTTTAATAATTAAATATACAATTAGATCCTTTCTCTCCTTATTTACTCACTCTTATGATGAAAGGTTTTTCTCAATTGACAAGTAAGTTGATCTCCTGTAACAGGAGTTTTTAATTTCACTACAAATGTAATGCTCTCTTTCTTACTGATCTTATGTATGCTAATGATCGTTTGATCCTTTGTGGAACTGATCTTCACTCCATTAACATGATGATGTATGTTCTGGAATTATTTGCTGAATGATCAGGTTTAAAACACAACTCTGAGAAGAGAAATCTTTATCTCTCAGTCGATGTGAGAAATATTACTGAAGTGTGGAGAATAGTTGGGCAAACCTACATTCTGCTTCGTTCTGTTACTTGGGAGTCCAATCACTTACTCCAAGCCAAAGCTTAATGATTGTTTACGCTTTATAGAAAGAATAAAGTCAAGAGTGAATGCTTGGTAAAATAAGTTTCTTTCCTATGCTGCTAGGCTAACCCTTACTCTCTCTGTATTAGGCCGCTTACATCTATAATGGACTACTTACATTGCATTGCCAAGGAAAGTCTTTAAAGAGGTTGACATAATCATGAAAGCATTCCTATGGTCCGATAGAACTAAAAACTTAAAGAATGCTAAAATAAAATGGAGTGAGGTTGTTATTTTGAAGAAACTTGGAGGCCTTGGGATCATCTTTATTTCTACCATGCAAAAATTCCTAATATGCAAAAGGCTTTGGTGGCTATATGCTGATTATAATGCACTTTGGGTCAAGTGGATACAAGAGTATCACCTAAAATATGTGAATGTTTGGTAGGCTTCTTGTACTAGGGAGTTCTCATTGATTCTTTAATAGATGATGAAGTTGCGTGACTTGTTTATCCTTGTATTAAACGCAAGATTGGTAATGGAGACAGAACATGGTTTGGTATAATAATTGTTTAGACTCGAGTCTCAATATTCTTAATCCTCAAGTTCATCACTTGAGAAGCAGAATTCCTCTTAAGCTTAGAGTATCATCTTTGATTTGCAATGGTAAATGGAGAGAGAATTTAACAGGTTTTGATACTCTGACTCAGTTCTTTCCTCAACTGTTTAACGAACAGATTGATGGTTCTATCATTTGATCTCCAGTTCTGAGTGGTAAATACTCTAACAAATCATGTCATATGATCCTTGCAGGGGAATCAATTAAAGTACCTTGGTCTTCACTTTTATGGCAAAATTTCCATTCATCCTAAAGCCTTTTTTTTATTTCCTAGCTTGTGATTAAAAACAAACTTGGGACTAAAAGCCAATGGCATGACACTGTGGATACAACTTATGTTTTATGTAAAATAGAAGTGGATGATAGGGATCACCTCTTTTTTTATGCAGATTCTCAAAAGCAGTATAGAGTAGGATCTTGCACATGAAAACAGGTAACGAATATACTTATACTTGAGAACAATTTATGAGTTGGGCCATCAGAAATTCAAAGAAGGGTATGCCTAATGTAATTCTCTATAAAGCTACATTCATCACTACCATCTACTCTGTTTGGAAGCAGTGAAGCTCACGAAGGTTAACTAACCTTGAAGAAGGGAAATACCAGCTAGCTAACATGATCATTAACTAGATTAGATCAACCTTAATTGCCAAAAATCTACAGTTTAGTCTCTCCCCTGTCATAAAGCGTGGATGGAATCTTTCATGCAGATTATCATGTTGTTATAAATAGTTATTTTTCTTGTTTTATTTTACTTGTATGTAGAGTATTTGCCTTGAACTCATTGTAATATTGTATTAGTTTTGTCTAGAGATAATGCAATATTAAATTTCAAAAAAAAAAACTATATATATACATCTAAATAAATTCATAAATTTTATTATTATTTGATAAATAATTAAATTCTTCATATTTTATATTAAAAATGAGATTACAAGTTATACTTAAATTTTGTTGTTATAATGAATTTAACTAATTTATTGAGTTGATATAAATTTAAAAAATGTAGATTCAACTTTTGTTAGATACAATCTATCTCAACTCATATTCAAT
Source organism: Erythroxylum echinodendron (assembly GCA_027575705.1). Lineage (NCBI taxonomy): Eukaryota > Viridiplantae > Streptophyta > Magnoliopsida > Malpighiales > Erythroxylaceae > Erythroxylum > Erythroxylum echinodendron. The sequence goes on from JANZXR010000171.1 coordinate 38,928,769, forward strand.
TCGGGTTTTTGTGCATTCAATCACTTAGCTTGTGACTGGGTCTCCGATTAAGCATCTAATTTTCCGGCACCAACCATAGTCCTTACAGAAGCTGCAATTAACACTTCCTTCTCTCACTCTGTATATGTATAACTTGAAATAATTAAGAAATTTGAGAAATAGAATAACCTCATCAAATCAATCAAATTCTTATTAGAGGTAGAGGACGCAAGATTCTCTGTCTAATTTTATGGTGTCTTATTCTGTCCCTTAAATTTCAGCCATTCATTTATGTAGGTTATATGTGAGTCCCGTATAAATAAATACGGGCCCGCATAAATAAATGGCTGAAATTTATGGAGCAAAATAAGGGACTATAAAATTAGACAGAGAATCTTTTTTCGAGGTGGAGATACGTGCATCTTTGTTAACACTACCGTAATCTTTATTTTTCACGTGTATAGTCAAACTATTTCACAACAATTTGGATGATCAGCATGCCATATTTGAGTGAGAATTAACTGGCAATAATCTCATCCACAAATAATTGAATGTTCCGGTCCGACGAGCCACCGCTGGCAACCGCCACCGCCGCTTCTCTTTTGAATGCCATTGCGTTGGACTTTAGTTCTTCAGACCTTGGTCCATCCATAACCTCTCTAATGCAATGTTCAATTTCCTGCTCACTAACAACTCCATCTTTGTTTTCCCTAAGCCTTAGACCTGTGCCAAAAACATCAACAATAAGCTTTGCATTAGTTGGCTGGTCCGTCCATTGAGGGTACGCAATCACCGGAACGCCAGCGACAATTGTTTCCAGCACAGAGTTCCAGCCACAGTGAGTTATAAAACATCCTACGGCGACATTGGCTAAGACCTTGGTTTGCGGAGACCATGAGAGGACAAGTCCTTGGTCCTTGGTCTCCTCCAGGAATCCTGATGGAAGTTGACCTGATCCATCAGGTTGTGGAGTATCGGGTTGTTTAACCACCCAAATGAAAGGGCGTTTGGCGTTTCTTAATGCTGTTGCTATGCTCTGCATTTGCTTCGCTGCTAAAACAACAAGGCTTCCAAATGACACATAAATGACTGAAGATGGTTCTTGCTTGTTCAGCCACTCAATGCAAGAGTTTTCTGCTTTCCACATTTCAACGCCTGTGTCTTGACCTTCTTCTTCTTCTTCTTCTCCGAATAGTGACGTAGGGACTAGAGGACCGATGGGGAGAATTGGGCAGAGCTCGGACATGGAGTCTATAGCATCTTTCTCAAGCTCATAGAATGAGTTCCCTAAAATCCTTGTGTACTTCTTCATGTTTTGGAACATGTCAGAGAACAATTTAGGAATGCTACCAAATGGATTTGAAGGAAGAACAAAAGAAGGTAAGTCTTCGGTGAGCAATAATGGTAAGCCTGGTAGTTGAAAGCTCATTTCAGGGTCTATCAAAGTCGGGAATGGATTTAACTTGTTGTAGAAACGATAATAAATAGCATGAAGTGAACATGGTTGAATCCAAAGCATGGCACAGGGGACTCCATGCTCGTTGGCGACATCAACTACCCAAGGAACAAAGGGATTGTTTACGATATAAGACAACCTTTTTTGACCATTAATGGGGTAGTGCTCTTTGATAAGGTTCGACAGGTTAATGGATCCAAACTTGCCCACACATTCCATGTAGTAGTCTAGGTTTGCCTTGCGGTCATACTCTAGGCTTAGACCATCGGAGAAGAAGAGAAGTTGGACTCCGGAGATTGAATTGGTTGTGGAAGTGATGGTGGAGGATTTGAGCATACGGTGGCGGGCAAACTCAGTAGTGGCAAGCGTGACATGAAGGCCTTTAGTGAGTAAGTACTTTCCTAGTCGAAGCATGGGGTTCATGTGACCTTGAGATGAGATTGCAACTAGTAGCACATGAATTTCTTGTTTCACCTTCTTTGATGCCATGGTATTACGTTTGTATGAAAACAAGAGAAATTAAGTTTGCGAAGAAGAAGAGGGTAGCGAGCCACGATTCTTAAAGATGGGTTGGGATAGTATTTGCCATGTATGAACCATCAGGTGCGTGAGACAAAATTGCTGCTTTAGGTATTATGTATTCATGCTACTGTATATTTAACCCATCACAGAATAAGATTATTACAAAACCCAAAGTCTTAGTCATGTCTACGGGCTATGTTCTATAATCTAATGTCTATGTGACCACCCTTTACCCTTGGTGATTGGATGGTCTGTTGAAAGGATGATTCAAAATATTAGTGGTCCAGTTTTTAAAGCATGTGATTTTAATGTTTTCAATAGTGGGTCTTAGGAATTTTTTTAAAAAAATGGTAAAATTTATTAACCTTTTCAAAAGGGCAAAAAAGACCGTTTGCACAATGCATGGGCTTAAAGCCCTTTAACTTCTAAGACAACGTGTGGTTCTCAGTAGCAGTTGCGCTGTCTTCAACATGCGACATGTCTCCATGCAAAGACCTTTAACTTCTAAGACAATGTGTGGTTCTCAGCGGCAGTTGCGCTGTCTCCTACATGTGACTTGTCTCCATGCAATACACATTGTCTTAGAAGTTAAAGGGCTTTAAGCCCGTGCATTGTGCAAACTGTCTTTTTTTTTTCTGTCCTTGCATGCTAAGCAGGACAGAGGGTAGGCACGGTGGACGAGAGCGGGAGTTTCAGTCTTCCTTGTTTGGGTGAACAAAACGTGTTTCCCTATACAATCTAGAAGAGTGAGGCAACCAGTATGCCGGGAACTACTTCAACAACACTAGTTAACTCGGACCGCGTTCAGTCGTGTATAGACGTAGACCTTTAATAGGAACAACTGTCAACTAAGCTACAAGTGTAGCTTTCTACAACAGGCACATGCTCTACAAGCTCCACACACGGTTTATGTGTACATTGAGGTTGATCAAGTTTCTGTGGAGCATGACGCACATCTATGTAAAAGATTGTTAGCCAAGCCAATTCTTACATATATATTCAATAATAATATACATTAAAATAATATATAAACTAAATGCAGAAGAAAAATAAAATACCTCTAATCATTGTTGTTTCTGCGTGAGTCTACATTTTAGAATTCTTTTAAACTTTCAATTCCCAATTTGATGGTGAATATTTTCATAAGAGAGAAGAAGTTCAGGGGTCTCCAAAACCTGCAAGAAATCCTATATGAATTTGCTTCCATCAAATACATTATTAGTGACTATAAAATCAAGAATTCATACCCACAAAATTCATAATTTTAGACCATTTATGACACCGAGAATATGAGAAGTTCTCACATTGTCCCACTTAGTTCATACGTAGGAATGTCAATATTGGCCCGACTCATGGTCAACGAGTTTGATTTAGTCAAACCGGCCCACAGTCTGGGCTACAGGCCATGAGAATTTGGCTTGTGAATGAACAGACCGGGCCATGGCCCGTGGAACATAGGCCACAGACCGTGGGCGGCTCACGACCCTCGACAATGGGTGGACGGGCCGAACTGTAGGCCTATTCTACCTGCCTGACCTATAGCTCGTGACCTGTCCACCCAAAACAACGTCATTTTTTAAAGGCCAGAGTCATTTGTTCTAGAGATAAAATGATGTAGTTTTGTATTAAGCGTAAAACGACGTCGTTTTATCTTCGGAAGATAATAAAAAATCAAGAGACAAAACAATGTTGTTTCCTATTACAAGAAAACGACGTCATTTTCTCTCTGACGAAACAAAAACGCAGCGTCCCACTCTCCCACCCTTCGTCCCTTCCCTCTCCACTCCAGTCTCTGCCTTCGGCTCTCGGCCTCTCCCTCCACCTCCAGGCCTCCCTCGTCACTCTCAGACTCAGTTGTCCCACTCATCTCTCCATCCTAATCACCACAACTCGTCTCCAACTCACAGTCACCGTGAACCAGACGTTGCTCTACCTCCCTATCCCTCCGTTGCACGGTTGTAAATGACATCGCACCATCGTAAGTGACTCGGAGTTCCTGTGTTTTTCAGTGAAGGTGATTGTCCTGGCATCTTATGGTTGAATGGATTGAGGAATGAGGATTGATGTTTCTCGTGTCTACTGTCGTGATGTTTCATTGTTTCTGGATTTAATAGTTGAATGGATTGAGGATTGAGGTTTGAGGTTTCTGGATTTATTTATGCGTGTCTACTGTCTTGGAATAATTGTGAATGAATTGCCGATTGTTGAATGGATTGAGGATTGATGATTTGATGTTTTGGAATACCGAATACATTTGATAGTTGAATGAATTGAAGATTGTTGTTTACTTATTTATGGATTTATTTGTGCGTGTGTACTGTCTTCGAATCATTGTGAGTGAATTGCTGCTGATTGTTGTGGTAGTTTTTGTAAGCTTCCCGTATGTCCGTTGAGAAACTTGAGATTGTGAATGAATTGCTTATTGTTTATAGGCTATGGCAAGATTAAGTAAAGCTTTTCTAAGATGAGAATTGAGAACTAAATGAACAGAGTGAGAGTGCCTTATTTTCCAGATAATCAATTGATGTTTTCACATATGCTCCAACCTAGAAGTTATTCTCGATCAAATCATCAATCATCATATTTCAATTCCCCAAGTTTTCCCTCAGCCTCCTCTATATTAAAATACTATCCTTACGCCACACTTGATCTTTTAAATGCCCTGGCATTTCAGAAAATTTGAATTAAATCTAGATGAAGAAAATAAAGCAAAGCAAGAAATTGAACAGTAGTGTGGTTTATTGTATCTCTTTACATTATTTGTATTTGTATGATTGCATTTTAACTACATTTAAGATTGAATCACCCTCCTCTTAAGCATCATTTAAAAACACTTGATGCACACCTTTTAATAGATAAGTTATGACACAATTGGAATATTTTTGATACATACATGTTAGTGACATGTAAATAGTTGCACTAGAAAAGTTGCAGTTGCAGGAGACATTGCTTAGGATTTTATTATCTAAAATGCTAGTGCTCCACTCTTCACTCCTGCAAGAGTTTTATGTAATGGTCCAATTCTTGACGTTCAATTTTGAGGAAATTATCTTGAGAAGTTCCACTGTTACAATAAAAATAAAAGCCAAGCCAACTAGCCATGCAAGTCATGTAAAGCAAATGACTTTGTAGTGAGTATTTGTCCAATTCAACATTAAAGTTTTGACCTTTATATTACAGAATCATCAAGGTCATCTTTCTATAAAATTCTACAACTAGCCATCTATCAATTGCCCTTTCAACACTGTGAGAACAATATTTCAAATAGAATTTAGTTTTATCTATACCATGCAATATGAGAAACATAATTTCAGACCCCATTTACTATCAGAGAACACATGTATCTAATCTTAAATTAAGCATAAAACCAAAGCATTAAAAAAATCCTTTAATTATGGTATATGAGACATCTAATTAAGCTCTTATTGTGATTCTCAACCTTGAAATTCTTGACTATAGGCAGCATAAAAGTGTTAATATATTTACAATCCTTTATTTGAAAAATTATCAAGATTTTGTATTTTGTTGCTCTATTTGTATTGATTGCTTCAGATTTTTTTTATTGCCTCACTTTCAAACTAAGAAATTATGAATCAATGATTGTTTTACTTGTATTTTGATATAATGATAGCTTTTTATAAGATTTGGTACTTAATGCAGCTTATATTTTATTTTAAATCTAGTGGTTTCATGGTTGGTTTGTCAGATGGATGAACAAATTATTCTTTCAGTTGAGAGTTCTAATTCGGTACCGGAGGTAGAAGTGGAAACTTCTATTCCGACACTGAGTGATGATAGAAGTTCAATTAGAAGTCAAGTTAGTCAACTTAAAAGTGATGTTTAGAATCACTTTAAGAAAACTACATCGATTGAGGGAGTTGAAAAGGCATAATGCAATTATTGTCATAAGTTGTACTTAAGTTGTTCGAAAGGTGGAACGTCTCATTTAAAGAGACATACCAAATCATATATTAGAAGGAAGATGATTTTAGGAGGTTAATCATTTTTGACCCCTAACCTTATGAAGGGAAGGAATAAAATAATCGTAACAACTTTTGACAATAAGAGATTAAGAATTTTGATGGCTAATATGGTTGCTAGAGATTAATATGCATTAGCAATGGCTGAAAGCAAGAGATTTAGGATATTTCTCAATTAACTCCAACCGAATTTCAAGGTTCCAAGTCGGAATATATTGAGAAGTGATATTTTGAAAATTTATGAGGAGAAGAAGAGAGAAACATTAAGAGTATTTTCGAGTGTTCAAGGACGAATTGACATAACAACGGACATGTGGACAACTGATAACCAACAGAAGGATTAAATAGCGGTGACAGTACATTATATTGATAATGATTAGAAGCTATGCAATAGACTTTTATGGTAATTTATATTCTTTAATATTATTATCATTTACTTAATTTCATTATTTTATGAATTTATGATTTATATTGTTATGCTTTTTTATGATAGGTTTATTTATGTGCTGACACTGCATATAAGTGAAAAATTGGCAAATGTGTTGAAAGATTGTTTGATGAGTGTGAACAACGACAACAAAGTTTCCTATATCACAGTCAATAATTGTAGCATAAATGATGCTATGATTGAGAAGTTGAAGGGTAAGATGCGAGTTTGGAGTTTATTGGCTAGAGGTAAGCTATTTCATATGCGTTGTTTTGTGCATATTCTTAACTTGATTGTGAAGGTTGGGTTTGAGATGATAAAGGAAGCAATAGTGTATTCGGAGTAGTGTTTTATATTGGAGTGCAACTCCTAAAAGAGTTGAAACTTTTGAAAATGTTGCACAGATTTTATGCATTCCTTACACAAAGAAGTTGGTTTTGGATTGTCCTATGAGATGGAACTTGACCTTTAAGATGTTGAAGTTGGCAATCCCATACGCTCAGCTATTTACTAGATTAGCCGAAAGGGATCCTTAGTATACCTCTGTACCATCAGAGGACCAGTGGGACTTGGCTAAAGAACTTTGTATGAGGTTGGAATTATTCAAAGGTGGACTGAATTGTTTTCAGAAACAAAATATCCAACTTCACACAGGATCTTCAGCATTATGTCCAACATAAAGCATGATTTGGGGTTGTGGATGTTTGATTCCAATAAAGTGATTCGGACGATGGGGCAGTGGATGATGGAGAAGTTTAATTCTTATTGGTCTAATGTCGGAGATATTGTTGCAGTATTATATGTGTTGGACCCGAGATACAAGATGGATGGTGTTGAATATATTTATAATGTATTGTACAGTGGCGAAGCTCAAGAGCGTGTACATACCATGAAATAATTATGGTATTAATTGTTTCATGATTATGAAGCCAAAATGCAACAAACTCATGATCGGGACGCAGGCAGTTCAAGTTCAACTCATACTTCAGTTTCAAGTTCGACCTTTTCTTCTATCCCATTACCGACAGATTCTCTTTCAAAAATTTTGAAAGAGAAAAGGGCTCGGATATCTTATGGTTTGGTAGAGTTCGATAGATATACTTCTGATGAGTGTGTCCTTGATTTTGAAGGTGAGTTATTCGATATATTGTTATGGTGGAAGACGTCTAGACATAATTATCCGATCTTTCAAGCCATTGCATGAGACTTATTAGTTATTCCATCATCGACTGTTGCTTCAGAGTCTACATTTAGTACTAGTGGTCGGGTCATTACTTCTTATCGTGGTCGACTTTATTAGCGTAATATGGAAGCTTTTACATGTACTTAAAGTTGGTTAAAAAATGAAGATATTGATGATAAATTCTTTTCTTTTTATTATATTTATTTTATTTACCTTTATATTATGTTACTTAATGTTGTGCTTTTTTTCCTTACAGTCACAGGTATTAATGCAGACAGGATTGGTGAAAGTAATCGACCAATGGAAGGTTATTTTGATCAAATATATGAAGATGGAGGTAATTTTATTTTCTTTTTATATAATATTACATCATTAAATATTTTTTTATTTTAAGTATTATATTACTAAATATAATATTTGTTCATACAGATGGTTGGAGCTAAACTGTTGACGACCTTACCAACAAATACACTTAATCAATTAGAATCAGTCTCCAGTCTACTCTTCAATATAGCTGTTGATTTTGTATTGTATCTTTTTCTGTAAAATGATTTTATTAATTTTATGAAACATGAATTTGGTTTTATCAGTTTCCTCTAAAAATAAGTAATAAATAATTTAAATAAATTAAAAAATTGAAATTAATGTAATTTATAATTTTAACTATAACTAATTAACTATTAACTTATTAAATTTTGATATAAATTTGTAATTAATTAAATTAAATGTCCTAATTAATCATACCATTAGATACATTTCAATAACTTTGTTATATCATAATTAATTAATTATATGTTATTATAATTAAAAGTTGTCACATAATACATATATTAAAATGAGAAAAAGGTGAAAATTTGTAATTAATGTAATTCATAATTTTAACTATAACTAATTAACTATTAACTTATTAACTTTTAATATAAATTTGTAATTAGTTGAATTAAATGTCCTAATTAGTCATATTATTACATACATCTTAATAACTTTATTATATCATAATTAATTAATTATATGTTATTATAATTTAAAGTTGTCACATAATACATATATTAAAACGAAAAAGGGTGAAATTTATGAAACATGAATTTGGTTTTATCAATTCTCTCTAAAAATAATTAATAAATAATTTAAGTAAATTAAAAAATTGTAATTAATGAAATTCATAATTTTAACTATAACTAATTAACTATTAACTTATTAACTTTTTACATAAATTTGATATTAATTGAATTAAATGTCCTAATTAATCATACCATTACATACATCTCAATAACTTTATTATATCATAATTAATTAATTATATGTTGTTACAATTTAAGTAATTATATGTTGTTATAATTTAAAGTTGTCACATAATACATATATTAAAACGAAAAAAGATGAAAATTTTATTAATTTTATGAAGCATGAATTTGGTTTTATCAATTCTCTCTAAAAATAATTACTAAATAATTTAAGTAAATTAAAATTTGTAATTAATGCAATTCATAATTCTAACTATAACTTAATTAACCTATTAACTTTTGATATAAATTTGTAATTAATTGAATTAAATGCCTTAATTAATCATACTATTACATATATCTCAATAACTTTATTATATCATAAGTAATTAATTATATGTTGTTATAATTTAAAGCTATCACATAATACATATATTAAAATGAAAAAAGGTTAAAATTTTATTAATTTTATAAAATATGAATGTATCATATATGATATGCTTATAACATTCTACGGACAAGAAGGATTTAAAGTTATACTTATATCTTATATAAATGTTTCCATTAAGGATCTAAGAAATTACTCTTAACAAACTTTTAAATAGAGTGACTTAGCTAGGTAGAAATGAATCTTCTAATATTAGAATTTAGATAGGAGAAAAAAATTATGAATCTAATT
>JANZXR010000171.1:38943463-38956176 GCA_027575705.1 Erythroxylum echinodendron
AATAATAATAATAATAATAATAATAATAATTATTATTATTATTATTATTATTATTATTATTATTATTATTATTATTAACAGTAATAATAACAACATTAATAATAAAGATAAGGATATTTTGATATTTTTGTTACTTATTCCTTTGTCATTTAAAATATATATTTTCAAATCAAACACTAGTATAGAAATTCTTCATCTATTCCATTCCTTGAATCAAACAAAGTAATACTTATTTTATTCTATTCCTCATTATTTCTATTCCTAAGAATAATTATTCTATTCATTATGTATTCTATTCCTTAGAACTAAAGAGCCTATCAAAATTCTTAGTTTACACTATGAACTCTAGAAATTCAATAAATAAAATAACACCTCGAAACCCATGACTTAGAACTGACGTTGAAGAAAGACGGATGTTGGGATGTTATGGGTAGCGTTTAGGTGGTAGCTTTTGGTTATTGTGGCTGTGGGACATGATTGGAGAAGATGTAGCTTCTAGCGACGGTGTAGTGAAGAAGAAACTAGCTGTGATAAGTGGCGTCCATGAGATGGCAAGCATATGTCTTGGAGAAGGCGGAGGCTTGCTATCTCCTTGTTTACGCCATGAGATGGCATGGCTACAGCTGTGGCAGCGTCTATGGAAGGAAGAAGACGCGTTGAAGCTGATAGGTAGTCATTTGCTACCGGCATGAAACTGCTGAGGACTGTTGAACCTCTAGGAGGTTATTGCTGTGCATAAAAGAGGCGTGACATCCAGAATATGCATGTTTGGAAACAAGTTTAAGAATATGCATGTTTGGAAACATGTTTGAGAAAAAGGGTGTTTGGACATAGGGTTAGCTTGTTCTAGATTCGAAATAATAGATTCCTAACCTAGAATAATCGTTGTTTGAGTATAAGGATAGACTTATTCTAACTATTCCAAGACTAAATTTTCAAATACAATTTAAAATTGTTTAAAATTTTCAAAAATTCAATCTAGATTGAAAAATAATTAATTAAACTCTTCAAAATTAAGAAAATGCTTCCTTAAGTAATTAAAAATGTTTCTTATTTAATTTATTTAGAAATTGTTTCTTAATTTATAAATATTAAATTTTTTGACTTGCTAGAAAATGTATTTTCCTTGGTTAAATTTTAAAAAGTATTTTCATTTATTAATTAAGAAAAATGTACTTTCTTAATTTTTAAAATAGTTTTCTAATTAATTAATAATTAATCTCTAAATAAATAATGCAAAAGACTTTCTTAATTAAATTAAAAAATGTTTTATTTAATTTTGAAAATAGTTTACTTTTAATATTAGAAAATAGTTTTCTAATTAAGGAAAAGAATTTCTAAGTAGATTAAAAATAGTTGGTAGATTAAAAATAGTTTTCTAATTAGATTAGAATGTCTTACTTTGTTAAATTTTGAAAAAGAAATTTTTCGAAATTATAATAAAGAAGAAGTATAATTTTATTGAAAATTATTTTTAACTAAATTTTCTTAAATGAGTTAATATAATTGTAAACACTTTTTAATTAGATTTGAAAATAATTTTCAAATCAAATTAAATTTCTATTTGAAATAGGAATTTAATTCATTTAAGAATCAGTGAGTTTAATCTAATTTAATTTTCCAAATAGTTAAAAATATTGTTTTAGATTGCAAAGATAAATAATTAAAATCAAGCGAAGCTTGATATTTTATGCATATAATTTGATTATGAGTACATAAGTTACATTTTGAATATATGTCTGATATATTATGCAAGTTGAATTGTATGTTATATATATATATATATATATATATAACTAAATTGTAAGGGGGAAATATGTTTATTTAAATAACTACGAGAACAAAATATTATTCAATAAAATATATATTATAGTATTTGTGTTAAAAATACTACAACAATATATTACCTTTAAGTTCTTTACTTCTCCAAAAATAGTAAACATTAAACTAGATCCCTCTATTTTATACTCAATGTTCCTATTTATTAAAAAAAAAACATTCTTATAAACATCTGCTGGGCTTAGGCTTAAGCCCAACGAATACTAATTGAGCTTTCATCATGCAGAGTTCTCCATCAATCACTATCTCAAAATTCCAATTCAACTAAACTGAACATTCCTTATAAACCCTGCCAAAACCCTAATCTCATTTAACCAAAAAGGTTTACTTTGAGTTCAAATCTTAATTTTTATGTATGTTCTGGCTTCTTTAGATGTGAAATGTGTTAGGTAATAGCTAAAATGTGTGAAGTTTTGAACATTGACAAAAGAACCATGAAAAATCATAGAATTGCTAAACTTTGAATGGAATTGGATCAAATCTAGGCTTGTGGAAATTTTTTATGGTATTTTGTCTCAACTTTATTCTAGTTTTGTTGAGGGGGCAACATCCTTTTTCACTTGGAATTTTTTCATCAATTCTGTAAGAATTAAATCTTGTCGAATCAATAGAATATCCAAACTCCTTTCTCCTTTTTGAATAGAGGATATAATAATTTCTCGTGGATTTGTTAGTCTAAGCAGGAGATATAATACTTTGATATTATTGATTACTTTTTTATTTAAAAATCATCCTATCTTAATTGAAAGACTAAATGCTTTTCTTATGAAGGAATAAAGCTCTATTTACATATCACTTTTACATTATTTTTGCTTTCTATTTTTTTCATGTTTGATCTCGCATAATCCTCTTCAAAAAAAATTTCTTGATAACAGTTGAAAGATTAAACTAAATTAGTTATCAAATCAATAGTTAAAATCAAGTAAAGATTTTACATGATTTTCTTTCATAATTTTATTATGTTAGAAATAATTAATATAATGAGATTATATTAATTTTTTACGAGACCTAAATTTTAAAATTTTAAATCCTTCAATTAAATGCTAAGTACATGTTAAAAATGTAATAATTGTCTTCCATTATTTGATAATAAAATCAAAGTTATGTTTATTGTAAGGCTTATTGAGTGACTCAAGGCCACTTTAATCTAAATATATTTTATCTTAAATTAAAGGGTCCTAATTAACTCAATTTGTACATTAGATTAGTGACTCAAAACCAAACCAAACCAAACATACCCAAATTCCCGCCTAAGCAGGGTATGGGAAGGGTAAGATGTACGCAGTCATGCCCACATCTCCAATGGATTAGTGACTCATGATCATATTAATTTAGAGAGAAAGTTAAGAAAAATATATGAGATATATTTCGGCAAAGAGTTATAACCTAATAGATTTCATAGTCACATAAGATGTGATTGATAAGAACGTTATTTTCCTAATTCAAATTAAGTTAATTTATTGACTGACTTAGCATTAACTTAGTTTGGATGAGATCCTAGCTCACTAGAAAATTATTTGATAATTTCTCAATTTAGTAGTGAGCGCTGTTGTTTTGAATAAAATAGCGAGAGTAACCAAATATTTATTAAAGTCCTTATTTTATTTAGTTTTGTGGCATGTCTTTTAGTTATTGGATAAAATGAGTACCAATTTGGATTTGAAGAGCATCACAAATGCTAAAAAACTTACTAAATCTGTTTTATCATATTGAGTTCAAAGATTGAGAACTATTCTCAAGTACCAATTCCAATGGAGCCTAGTTCAAATGCAATTAATAAAGTTTGAGAGCTATATTAGAGTTATATTGACGATGTTGAATAAGCTAAATATGTGATATTGGCTAGTTTACCTTCCAATCTTCAAAAAAAAAAAGAAAATATGGAAGCTCCTATCATAATTGTACATCTTAAGAAGTTTTTTGGTGCATTGGTCGACAAAATATACAAGTGCACAGAGTCGTTCTTAGTACTTACACTTCAAGTATTCCGAGGTTGTATCCCACAAGAACTAAAATACTCACTACAAATTAATCCTAATTACTTGAACCAAAAATGATAAGAAAATTAAAAGATGACTGGATTCGAATGAACAATTAATTGTGACGAATGTAAAGAAACAATCAAGAGAAAATTTCGATGGTTGAGACTTAGGGCTTCGGGATTCACCAATTTAGAAGATTGATCAACAAATTATGGAGTTGATTGAATGACAAGTTATAATAACAACTGCAAAAATTCAATGATATTCTCTCTCAAGACATACAAGAATACCCAACTAGTTGATTACCATTTCTCAATGTGCAACCTAACTAGTCAAATTTATTAAGAACAAGCAACCCTAAGTTATCACACTAGTTTAGGATATCTCTATCTCTAAAATATAATGTGTTTATCTTCCTAGTACACAAACCACACTTTACCTCTCAGTCCATCATATGATTCCTAAGATTGCATCTATGGTGATCAAGCATAGAGAAAACAATAAAGCTCAAAGAAGATAAATATAACTCAAGAACTTTCGTTCAACATCAATCAATCCATAAAACATCAATCAATCCCTAAAATAGGTTACATCCCTAATCCTAAATAGGGTTTAGTTCTAAAACATAATAACAGAATCAGAACAAATGGAAACAAGTAACATTAAAATAGGGTAGAGAGAGAAAGTTGAAAGAACACAAAAACAAGCTTGTTTCTCTCTCCCTCCTTCCTCTTCTTTCCTCTATTTTTGTGCCTTCACTATTCTGCCTTACTTTCAATGCCAGATCCCCCTCTTTAGGTCATTAAAACGAATATATATAATGTCTTGGCGTCAAAGATACCTAATTTTTGCTAAACAGGGGAATGAAAATCATGTCTGCGTCGTCAATGTCTGTTAGGCAGACATGATGTCCGTTAAGCGGACACTTACAGGTCTGTCATCCTTCTTCTCTGCTGATGTCCGCACTGATCATCTTTAGAAATGCACACTTTTGACCTTTAAAAAGCCAAATCTCTCCTTGGGGCCTTCATAAAGGTTGTAGAGCTCAGAGTCCTCTTCGAAAGTGTACTTGAATGAATCTAATCTTATATCTCCAATGAAAGTTATGTGATTTGCCCCAAAATCTCTCCAATTGTACCTATTAAGCAATAAGGTTGAAATGTGAGAAATTAACCAAATAAAGTGCATAATTCACATGAAGATAAGTCAAATTAGTTCCAATTCATCCTAAAATCGTATATAAATAATTTGACTTATCATGCATGAAATAAGAAGGAGAGTTATGAGACTTCTAGAGCATTATATAAATGGAAAATGACAGAAGGATCTTTAGTTGAGTTACATATACTAAAGATGATTGTCTGTATTGAAAATTTAGGCCTACTGGGTTACATCATGGACCACGGGTCAAGTATTGATTTAGGGCTTCAGTCTCTTTCTCTTAACTCTTCACAATTCATTATAAACTTTCATATAAACTAATAGAATTTGACATTGCATAAGTTGCTAAATATGCTCAAGATTATAAAGGATTGTCTTAAGAAAAAACCAAGTTTTATTCTTATCGTGATTCTTCCAAAAACAAGAAAAAGAGCTTTAAGAAGAATAAGAATAAAAAACAAAAGGAATTTGCTAAGTGACCAAAATCTATCTTGTTTATATTGTGGATTTTTCCAAAAACAAGAAAAAGAGCTTTAAGAAGAATAAGAATTAAAAACAAAAGGAATTTACTAAGTGACCAAAATCTATCTTGTTTATAGAATTGTAGGTTAGGTAATATCAATGAAACTAATATAATAAAGTTACATAAAAAAGAATATTTGGATCCCTTTGATTATAAATCATATGAAAATCATGAATTTGTTTATTTGCAAAAGGTGTTTGTCTCAAGACATACTACATTCCTAAAAAAGAATTTATCCTTAAGGGAAAAAGTGGGAGTAAATTAACTTAGGGAAGTTTAAGAATGACAAATTCACATCCAGATGGAACATAAACCTTAAGCTGATACATATGATGTACATCCAAGGGTTTAAGAAACATATAGTCCTCGATGCACTAGTAGGATATGTAATTCCCCTCTAGATAATATCTATATAATAAAACGGAGAAAGACAACGTATCGCTCCTAAAAGATGAGCCTATTACTTTTAAAGAAGCAATGTTTAACATTGTCAAGGACCTCAGTTCTAATAGCTACCAAAGCTACACAAGGAAACTAGTGAAGGAATAAAAAAGATGAAATAATGCTAGTGAATAATTTTAAGGCTAATTTAATTTTAAGGTTTTCATAAGTTGACATGTTTGAAAATTTTTAAATAATAAATTTCATATGTGACATCCACGTGGCAAATATAAATCTGGCATAGCTCAGTATGTCATCGAATTTAATCGAGTACCTAACATTGAGTTATTTTTGACACAAATTAAAAGTTGAAGTACTTTGACACCTTTTTTTAAAGTTTGGCCTAGTATTGCAAATTAAGTAAAGTTTAGGATTTTTTTACAATTAACCTTCATTTTTACAAAGATGATGTTTATTATGGATCTAGATTACTAACAAATAGTTTATATGAATGATATCTTAAAGGGTCAGTCCTTAATATAAATAGCAAGAAAAGAAAGTTAAGTGATCAAAATCCATCCTATTTATGCCATTGTAGGTTAGGTCATATCAACAAAAATAGGATCACAAAGTTACGTAAAAAAAAGGATATTTGGATTCTTTTGATTATGAATCATATAAAACTTGTGAATCTTGTTTGTTGAGAAAGATGGCAACGCTACCCTTTAATGGAAATTGAGTGTGCTAGTGAGTTACGAGAGTGATGTATGTTACCCTATATCCATTTACACTAGAGTTGGATACTTATATTTTATTACGTTCACATATGATCATTCTAAATATGATTATATGTATCTAATGAAACAAAATTCTTAATTATTTAAAAATTTTAAAGAATTTAGTCTTGAGGTTGAAAAACAAATTGGTAAAAGTATTAAAACACTTAGATCTGATTGAGGTGGTGAGTACTTAGACCATAAATTTCTTGGTTACTTAAAATATAATAAGATTCTCTCACATTAGACTCCTCCTACAAGTCCGTAACATAATGAAGTGTCCAAGAGGAGAAATTGTACTCTATTAGATATGGTTACTTATATGATCAGTCATACGATCCTTCCTATCTCTTTTAGGGATATGCCCTTGAAATTACTGCTTACCTTTTTAATAAAGTTCCATCCAAATCTGTTGACAGGACATCATATGAGATATCGACTAGTAGTAGATCAAAGTTGACACACCTAAAGATTTATAGATGTGATGCTTATGTGAAGCAAGCAACATCTAATAAGCTTCAATATAATTAGATAAAAGAAATTTTGTGGGGTATCTAAAAGAGAGTATCAGATATCAGTTTTACCATCCTATTAAGCAAAAGGTGCTTATATCAAGAAATGCAATATTTCTAGAAAGATAATCTATTCTCAAAGAAAGAAGTGGGAGCGAGGTACAACTTTAAGAAGTTTAAGAACGACAATTTCACATTAAGATAAAACGTGAACCTCAAGTTGATACATATGATGTATAATGGTTCATGAGACATATAACCCGTGAAATACGAGTAGGATAGTCCTCCTCGCTTTAGATTAGATTTATATATTAAAAAGGGAAAGACAATGTATCATTTACATATAATGAGCCTACTACTTTTTAAAAAATAATGTTTGACATTGATTCTTTAGCATAACACAAAGCTATGAGATCTGAAATAGAATCCATTTACACTAAAAAAGTATGGAATTTTGGTGGATGCTCATGATGGTATTGTAACTATAAGATGTAAATGGGTTTTTAAGAGGAAAACAGACATGCATGGTATTATACATGTGTACAAAACAAGGTTAGTAGCTAAAGCTTACAAACAAAAACAAGGAGCTGATTTTAATAAAACCTTTTCACCAGTAGTTATACTTAAATCCATAAGGATTTTTTTAGTTATAGCCACATATTATGATTATGAAATCTGACATATAGATGTCAAAACAACATTTATCAATGAGAATCTGCTTGGGATGTGTATGTGACACAACCTAAAGGTTTTGAATACAAGAGATTTCTTAATCTAGTATGCAAGTTGTGAAAGTATATTTATAGGCTTAAACAAGCATCACAGAGTTGGAACATCAGTTTTGAAGAGACAATCAAAGATTTTGATTTTATAAAAGATATGGATAAATCATGTGTCTATAAGAAGGTTAATGAGATTCTAGTTGTCTTCCTGGTACTACATGTGGATGATCCATTACTGATTGAAAATAACATATTAATGCTCAATTCTTTAAAGATTTGGTTGTCCAAGAACATCTTTATAAAGGATATGGGAGAAGCAACCTAAATTTTGGGAATAAAGATCTATACAGATAGATCAAAGAAGTTGCTTGGCTTATCCTAATCTATGTATATTGACAAAGTTCTAAAGAGGTTTAGTATGAAGAATTCCAAGAGGGGATTCTTACCTATGTTGCATGGGATTTCTCTCTCATAGAGTATGTGCCCTAAAACATAAGAAGATAGAGATCAAATGGATTATGTTCCATGTACTTTGACAATTGGATCGATCATACATGTGATTACTATATAATAGATTAGATTTCTCTTATACTTTGAGTGTAACGAGTTGTTTCAAGAAAATCCTGGTGATAATTAATGGATGGATATAAAAAAACATCTTAAAGTACTTAAAAAAGAATGAAAATGTGTTTTTTGGTCTATGGAGGATTTGAATTAAGATTTTAAGGGTATTTCAAATGCTAGTTTTTAGTTTGATCCAGATGATAGCAAATCACAATTAGGTATATTTTTACTCTGAAGGTAGTGCAGTAAGTTAGAACAGTTCCCACAACCAACCATTGCAGATTCTATGATTGAAGTAGAGTACATTTCAATATCAGAGCCAACAAAAGAAGTAATTTGGGTCAACAAGTTTGCCACCAAATTTGGAGTGGGTCCTAGCATTGTTGAGCCACTAATATTGTAATGTGACAATAATAGTGCCATTGCATACGCAAAGGAACCAATGTCTCATTAAATAGACCGAACATGTATTCAAGAAGTTTCATTTGATCAGGAAGATAATACAACGAAAAGATATAGCATTAAAGAGAGTTCCCATTGACGAGAACCTTACAAATCCCCTTACTAAACCATTATCTCAAAAAAGATATAATAGGCATATGGATGGATATGATAGTAGATATATAGGCAATTGACTTTCATATAGGTGAGAAATTATTGGTTTATGCACTTGCAGCCAAATGGTTAGTTGTAATTTTATATATAACATTATTATTTTAGTTAAAAGGGTATTCTTTATCTTTATGTTTTTTATTAATTATATTTAATGTTCTAATACTAAAGGTAAAATATCTGGAATAATTACTATATAATTATGATGAGATTATAATTATAAGATTTAATTTATATTTATATATTATTTCTAAATTGTTCCTAGTTGTAGTTTCATCAACACGAGATATTGATGAAATAGTAAAACTAGCACATGTTATGTTTCTTTCTTATAAAAAAAAAAGTAATTGATCTTACAAATTAAAGTGCTAAGATACTTAAGTAAATATGTGGGTACTTATTAGAGAATAAGTTCACAAAATTGTTCTGATTATGAAGATCCTAAATGAAACATACTTATGTATATGTGAATTTTCTTATTATGATGGTTATATAATTGATTCTTAGACTTGGGATTCTTAACGTATCTCACATGGGACTTAATGTAGTTTAATGCTACTTATGACCTATTCTATTTAGCATAGCTCAGTCGGTAATACTTGAATATATTATGAATCATATGGATATAGTTAAGTAAGTCAACAAAGGATTCATCACTCTAAAGTAATTGGAGAAATGTTTTACTATTCTTGATTAGTATTGATTTAAGGAATTTTCTAGCTATAGTAAATTGACATTTGAAAAGGTGTTTAAAAAAAACAACAACAACAACACTCGGTAGAAATTTCGCTGAGGCGTAGGTTCTAGGAAGGTCTAGTAGTAAGGCTGCCTTACCCCTAATTAGCGTGAACGAACATGATTGAATTTAAAATAGTAGACGCTATATCCATACTCTACATTCTGTTGGAGTATTGGATAATGAAATGATTAAATTATACGTCATAACTATGCATAGACATGTTGAGTAAAACTACTTTAACATCCATAATATTTGGGTGGTAATAACATGTTGCTAAATATCAGGCTTGATATATGATTTTAAATTATTTAATCGTAGAATTAAAGATAAATTAAAAAGATCTTTAATTTATCTATGAATAATTCATAATCATTCATAACATATTACGAACCTAATAGGTCATACATAAAGAGCAATTAAAAAAAGAAATTTAAATTTAAATTAAGTTGGACTTAATTGTGAAGTTTTAAAGACTTCAAGGATCAAATATAAGATATTTAATTTTTATTAAAATTAATTTATAATTATAATTAGAGTTTAACTTTAATTAAAATTTTTAATTTTAATAATAAATAAACCTTTATGTCTTTTTTCATAAATAGGAAATAGGACACTTCTATTTATTGCTTTCAAATGTTGAGTTTTATCTTATTTCTGTTCTATACTTGAAGTAATTTCACAAATGAGAGGTTGATAGTGGAGACCTTAATATTTAGAAGTATATCTATTACAACTTTTTAATATTAAAGGGCTGATAAATGTTGAAAACTATCCGTAAAACAGTATCGGTAGTTGTGATTTTTTCTTCTTCAAGTATAGTTTAGATTTTTTATAATATATAAATACACAGCCCAGTCCGGCCCAATCGAATTAGCATTCTGGTTCCGACCTATCGTCCCACCTTGTCTAGGGTTTTAATGTTCTATCCAATCTCAACTCTCAAGTTCAAGCCTAGCTGCTGATGTCGTTTAGAGGGCGCGGGCGAGGTTACCATGGGAGAAGTGGGTTTGGGGGTTTTTCCAAGCAAGAACCGTTCGTGCTGTTCCCGGAAGTTGAATTACCCGATCCGAAAGATGTAAAGGATGAAAAGACTTTAGTCAGTTGGAATTTCTTGTTACAAAGGTTTTTCAAGGCTTCTCCTTATCATCTCAAAGAGACTTCTAAGAATGTCTCATCAAACAGCGAGAGCATGGAAATCCAAAGGTTTTGTGATATGATGAAGCCAAAGGTGCAATCTGAACGTGATTCTCTTGAACAAATTCTTCAGCTTGGATCTAAAAACTTCCCAAAAGAATTGGTTGAAGGTTCAAGGCTAAGCCGAAAGAAACTGCGTTGGAATACAGGATCAGATCTAGAAAAATTGGATCTCTTTGAGAAGCTTGAGCAGAAGATTCAGGGTAAAGAGGAGAAAGGTGAAAAGGAAAAGGAAGAAGAAGAGGAGGAAGTCCAAGACGAAGAATTAGAGGCTGAAGACGAGATCAGTGATGATGATTATAATCAAAATGTGGATTTTGATGATGATGAAGATGATTACAACATGGATGATGAAAATGATGATGGACCCACTTATTAGTTTGCGCCCAGAGAATAGTGTTCTGTTTTTAACGTGAATGTGTATTTGCTTGATCTATAATCAATTTGATGATCTTGGATATCACAATCTTCTTATGAACTTCCGTTGGGCGTAGGCTCAATGCAAAGTTCTCCACCGGTCACCATCTTGGAATTTCCAATTCAACTAAACCCCAGCAAAACCCTAATCTCCGTTCAGCCTGAGTTGAAGTCTTAATTTATATGCATGTTCTGGCTTCTTTGAATGTGAAATGAGTTGGGTAATAGTTAAAATGTGCAAAAGTTTGGAACTTTGATTAAAAAAACCACAAAAGATCATGTGACTTCCTAAACTTCGAACAGAATTGGATCAACTTTAAGCTTCTGGAAATTCTTTTTTCGTGGTATTTTCCTTGTTTCAAGTCTGAAGAGAACACCCTGGTCTGGGTCATCAAGCAGAGAACATCAATTTAAAATAAGGAAAGTGATGTCGATTTTACCTTCATTAAATCAACATCATCATTTTTTTTTCAAATCTTGACTGTTTAGTTATTAGCTCCATGGTAATGAACAAAATCAAGACTTTGTTTGCTGGAGTCGAGGGATGTTTCTTAGTGCTGAATTTAAAAAATCGTGGAGGATGGCGGTAAGATTCGATAGACATAGGAACGTCATTTCAAATATAAAGATAGGATTAATCAATATTTTAAAAATTGAAACAAATTTTAATCGATAAAAAAAAGAGTTTAAAGTTTAAAGATTTAACTAGTATTTAACTGTTATAAAATTCGTATACAATAAGTAAAAAATAAAATTTATAACAATAAATAAAAATATAATATAAAATAAATTTGAAACATTCTTTAAAAAATGTTGGGCCCTACATGTTTAAAAGGAGGGTGGGTTACTACTTTAACCAAATTTTTTATCATAAAAGTTACTGGATCAGAAATCAAGCCAGTTCGTATTTATTTTGATCGAATTGGTTCGTTCGGTTTGGTTTTTAAAACATTGAAATCAATAACTTAATATTTTAAAGTATTGAGTTAAGGTATGATATCTTGATTATATATAGGTTCATTTAGACTTGGTCTAATTTTTTTTCCAAATTCCCAGTATTTTGGAGTCCCGTACCGTACTGGCCGAAAAACGGTATCGAAATTTGAATTTAGGTACCGAGTTTAAATAATAAAAAATATTATTTATTAACCAATATTTATTTTATAAATTTTGAATTATTGAATCAAAATTTATATATATATATATATATATAAATAATATTTTTAAAATACTTTTAAATTTAATTATAATTATTAATAATTATTAAATTAATTTTATAAATTATATTAAG
>JANZXR010000171.1:38977159-38995998 GCA_027575705.1 Erythroxylum echinodendron
TTAAAATATTATTATCAATTAAAATATAACTATTTATTAATTAAAATATTAATTAATTAAAATATTATAATTAATTATTTAAAATATTGATTAATTAATTAAAATATTGTTTGTTTTAAGTTACAGACGTTACATGAGGCTATTTTCGTCTTTTCTTGATCTTGTCCTTCGGACAAGAATTTCTGTACTTCAGTTTTGAAAGGAACAAAAATCTCTGTCCTTGTCCTCTGAAGACGGAACAAAAATAAGTGAGGACAGCAAACAAACAGGGCGAAGGACAGAACTTTTACGTCCTTGTCCACTGTCTTCACCCCTGAGGACACTAACCAAACGCAGGGTAAGTGTGCAAAGCCTGGAGCATGCACGACCATGCATTAGGCTCCACGACCGTGCATGCTCTATGATGCTCCAATATTAGATAGGTTACAAATAAAATGACAAGAAATGCTTCTTGGTATTCATCCTTCATCCTTTTCAGATTAATTTATAAGGTAGGAAGGAGGCGAACAGAAGAGAAAGGAATTTCTTAAGTGATACGAAGAAGAAGACAGAGGAGAGAGGACATCAGCGGTTTGACTTAGTTAATAATCTACATATTTTGAGAAAAGTAAGAGAGTGTTTAAATTTTAAGAATAACGACGACATTGTTTTAGTTAGACAGAATAAGACTGAATTATATTGAACAATAGATCTGGACTCATATATACACAAACTCGTAGTGCTTGCTTTATGTCCACAAGCTCATCGAACAGTATTCCTTCATTTTTCCATCATTCACTGGGAAAATGGATATCCTTGCAACTGAAAGAACAATTGTTGGATGGGCAGCGAAAGACCCATCTGGAATCCTATCTCCATATACCTATACTCTCAGGTTTTTCCACGTTTTGATGCTCTTAGGATTGATGATCTTATATTTTGTTACGTATACATTTATAGTAAGGAGCACTATTGACGTGTCGTCTCTTATGATGCTTATTTTCTGGATCAATTGTGTTTTTGTGTAGAGACACAGATCCAGAGGATATTTATATCAAGGTTCTGTGCTGTGGAATATGCCACACTGATATTCACCAAGCCAAGAATGATCTTGGCATGTCACACTATCCCATGGTCCCTGGGTACTACTCTCTTAAATTTTAAGACACTTCTTTTAGGACAGTGTATAAACACTTTCTCTTTAGCTGCTTCTTTTTTTTTTTTTGGCTCATAAGCACTTCTACTCTTTTCCCACTTTCTGATTGTATTACTTGGTTTTGTGGATCAATAACCATGAAGTTGTAGGTGAGGTGTTGGAGGTGGGGTCAGATGTGGCTAGTTTCAAGGTCGGGGACATCGTTGGTGTCGGCCTTGTGGTAGGCTGCTGCAGACAGTGCAGGCCATGCAAATCGGACAATGAACAATACTGCAGCAAGAAAATCTGGTCGTACAATGATGTCTACACTGATGGTAAACCAACGCAAGGCGGTTTCGCTGAATCCATGGTCGTCCATCAGAAGTAAAAATCCAAACTTTCCCATTTTCCCCTTCACAGCTAGCATAAATTTGTCTGTCAATTCAAATAAATATTTTAAACTGTTTTACTGTTCTGAGAGAAGGAATGAAGAGGATGAAACCCATCACAGAATAATAGTTGGTTTTTCATTAAACCGAGTGAATAAGAAAAAAATTGTAGTCATATTTATGAAGGTTTGAGCTTTACTTAGGTTTGTGGTGAAGATACCAGATGGGTATGTCGCCAGAGCAAGCAGCGCCTCTACTTTGTGCTGGGGTAACAATTTACAGCCCATTAAAGCACTTTGGATTGATGGAAAGTGGACTAAGAAGCCATATTAGGGCTTGGAGGAGTTGGACACATGGGAGTGAAGATAGCCAAGGCAATGGGACACCCATGTTACCGTGATTAGCTCTTCTGATAAGAAAAGAGAGGAGGCTTTGGAGCATCTTGGTGCTGATGAGTACTTGGTCAGCTCAGATGCATCTAGAATGCAAGAATTTGCTGACTCTCTTGATTATATCATTGACACTGTGCCTGTCTTCCACCCTCTTGAGCCTTACCTTTCTTTGTTGAAACTTGATGGGAAGCTG
This sequence comes from Erythroxylum echinodendron, assembly GCA_027575705.1. Lineage (NCBI taxonomy): Eukaryota > Viridiplantae > Streptophyta > Magnoliopsida > Malpighiales > Erythroxylaceae > Erythroxylum > Erythroxylum echinodendron. The sequence continues at coordinate 38,979,248 of JANZXR010000171.1, forward strand.
ATCTTGGTGGGTGTTATCAATACCCCTCTCCAGTTCGTTACACCTATGGTCATGCTTGGTGAGTACTCTCTTCTCATTCATTTTGCTTGGAAATTCCAGCATGCGTTCTTGTTACAGATTACTGTACTTTGTTATTAGATGGCCGCCTAAACCTTGTTGTTCTTTGATATCTGATTATGATTTGTTGATGATCTTAATAGGGAGAAAATTAATCACGGGGAGCTTCATTGGAAGCATGAAAGAAACAGGGGAAATGCTTGAGTTCTGCAACGAAAAGGGCTTGAGCTCCACGATTGAGATGGTGAAAATGGATTATATAAACACTGCTTTTGAAAGGCTCAAGAAAAACAATGTGAGATATAGGTTTGTCGTGGATGTTGCTGGTAGCAAGCTCGATCAATGAACCAAGTTTATCTATCAATTCTCACCAAACTTAATACAAAGGACAATGCCAAACTAAAAGTGTGAAAGGGTTAATATTCTTCTATCTTTTCGTACTTGTTTCCCGAATATTAATGGTTTATGTTCTAATTATACAAGTTCAATGCCTCGTGGATGTACTGTTTGTGACAATAAAAGATGCTTGATTTTCCAATCTTCTTTTACAGGGCAGCCTGTTTTTTGTTGACTTGATAATATCTTCGAGCAGATGATCGGTTTCTGAATTTAGTACGTGGAATTAGTTTGATTGTAACTGTCAGGTTTCATAAGAAAACAGACAAGAAGCGGAATTGGATCTTTGTCTTTCACCAGTAGGTTTACATTCTTTACTTTTCCTGCAAAAACTGGTTAAACGTTGTAATACACAAAGCAATATGACATTACCTCTTCCAGAAAATATCATAGAAAGCTTAGATAAGGAAACTTTCCCAACTTCAGAACTCTGTTAACCAATATCTTGGTTTCTAATGCATACTGAAATAGTTGTTTTGTCAAAGTGCGAACTATGGCTGACAATTTTTTTGTCTCAGGTATGAAATTATGCTGAAAAATATAAAAGTAGGGTCTAAAGATTAACAATTTCTTTTTGGTGGGGAAAACTAACACCCTGTTGGAACAATAGGAATTGAATTCATTGTTAGAATTGAATTCAATTCTTATGTTTGGAACCTAAAAAAACAAAAGAATTCAATTCAATTCTTTAATTGAAGCCAACTATCTTGTGAATTGAATTCTTGCTAAAAATCACAAGAATTAAATTCTCATTCTCATTTCAAGGCTGCTTTTTAAATGGTGAAAATAAGTTCCCATAATACCCTCACATTTCTTCTTCAACGTACTGAGCATATCTAACATATACGAGTGACTAAAATGTTTGTTTTTGTTATTCATTTTCCAATACATGATGTAGGAATCGCATAACTTTCAAAATAAATTTAAAAAATCTTTAATTATATTTGTTTTTTATAACGTATAGTATGTGATTTCGAAACTAATTTACGTATTGTAAGAAAATAATCACCGGACATCGTATGACTTTTATTTAAGGATGTTAATTTTGGCTCAGTTCGGCCTGATTTTGGCCTAGGTTGATCGAGCTACAGCCTGAAAAATGACCCGTCGAATGTTATTTTTGACATTTAAAAAAATTAAGATGAATTGGGTTGGCCCAGCCCGTCAGTGGCCCATCGGGTCATGGGTCAGGTCATGGGCTGGCCTATCCAAGCCTGTCGGGCACCCATTGACATTTCTTCATGTTTACAACTTGCTCTATGTAAATGTGAATGTTGGTTATTTAATAAAGTTATCTTTTAGTCAAAGGTAAAAATATCATATGAAATAATTGAATTCATTTTGATTATGTTCCAAACAGGTTAATTGAACTCAATTCTAATATTACTGAGTTTGTTCCAAATAGTGTAAATTAAATTCAATTCAATCTCATTACTATAATTGAATTCAATTCCAATGTTGAATTCAATTCCAAGGTGTCTAAACGGCCCATAAGAGAATTACAAAAAGGGGTTTCAAAGTTAGCCTTGAATATCCGTCTAAAAGTCGAAACGAAACACTGTAGTCAGGAAGCATAGGAGATGGCTTTCAATTCCCTACAAGTGTCGAACTATGAGTTTGGTCTTGGTCGTCAAATTTCTCCAATAACCATCTTCTTCAAAATTGCATTGATGTCCAGGAATATCATAAGATGGTGACAAGAAATGCAAAGCAATTAAAAAATCATCCGCCCAATAACCAAGCACACGGTTTGAGGGAATTGTTGGATCAATTACGTTTTTCATGCTTAGCTTGTTAGGACTCCCGAATGTCACTCAATGAACAGTCTCTTCCAATTCCAGAATTCCAGCAAAAAGTATTACAAGTTATTGAGCAAATGTGGACAGTTACTATAAGCCAGACAAGGAATATCCTTTGAGTGTTAAAAGTAGAGACTCGCCCAAGACAATCCTGTTGAATGAAATCACTCTTTTAGGAGCTAATTTTAACAAAACTCATAAGCACCATAAAAGTATTTCTTTAAATGTCGATTGAATTGGTTCGCTTAGTACAAGATTTGGGTGTTTAACTTTCATGCTCAGGAGTTGGTAGATATCATCATATGTGACAAGACTCCATATGAGATATTAAAGTAGTCTTTTTTTTAGATGTTAGTTGTATAAATGGCAATTGTTAGCTAAGTCTTCTTTATTCTTTTTTTTGAAAAGTTGAAGTTGTATTGAAATAATTAATAAATACAAGCTAAAGTTCATCCTTCATCAAGTAACAGCTAAAGCGACAGCAAGTTAATGCAAGTAATAGACCAAACGACAGCGTGTAACACAGTGCATTAAATAACTTCATATAGGATTCAACCAAAACGACGTGGAGAACTTTCTTTAGAGGGTAAACGTTATTTTCTCATCTGAAGGATACTTCAGAAGCTTCCGAATTAGGATCTTTGGATCTTTAAATATTCGGATGCAATTAGGTCTTCTTGTGGAGTATTTCAAATATTCGTGTATTGAATTACTTTTTTATGCTTCTACTGATTTCTAACGTGCATGATTAGTTTATTGATTGAAATAACCATTTGCTATATTAACATCTGAATACTTAAACAATATTCAAAATAAACTAAGGGCTCTTTCATTATAACAACAAGATTTATGTACCACAGGAAACAAATCTTTGTCATACTACAAGAATTCCCTGCTTCTTCCGTGGCCGGTCACTTAGGAATTAAAAGTCACCTTGGTTCATCTTGCAAATTGTTTTGCCAGGCCCGGTACATCTATAGAAGTCACCAAATTTGTTCAACAATGCAATATATGCCAACAGAATAAATATTCCACTTAAAAACCTTAAGGTAATCTCCAGCCATTAACCATTCCAAATTAAGTATAAGAAGACATCTCCATGGATTTCATTACTCACTTACCAAACTCCCATGGTAAGTCAGTGATTTAGGTAATGGTTGATTGCTTGTCAAAATATGCTCATTTTAACGTGTAGTTGAGAAGTATCCCTTCGAAGACCTAACAAGAAATGAGATTCGATCAGAAACCAGTTGCAAATGAAGCAAACAATAACTAACCCCTTACCTTGAACAATGAAGATCGAGGCAGGCGAGACAATGGCAACTAGGAGATCCACCTTGATTTGGAAGCTTCTGAAGATACACCCGGACTAGTGTCGGCATTTTTGCCCTAAAAAAACATCTTCAACGTTTTAATCCTTCACTTCCACAAAACTACCCACACCTTGGCTTCTATTCTTTTAGTAAAAATTTATCACCAGTATAGTATGCCCAAAACTTTTGTCAGTGACAGAGAATTTTCATTGGCAATTTTTGGAAGGAGTTTTTTCATTTTAGTGGCACTACCTTATCTTACAATAGTGCCTACTACCCAAAATCTAACAGTCAGACAAGAGGTGTTAAATCACACCTTGGAGACATACCTTCGATGTTTTTCTAGTGATGAACCATGACTATGGGTTCGCTACTTTCATCTTATTCAATACTGGTATAATTCTTCCTGTCACACTGCCATTGACATGTCTCCATTTTAGGCATTATATGGTCGTCTACCTCCTTCGATCCAGTCATACATTTCTGGCTCATCTACTATGGCTACACTTGATGAATCCTTGCAATAGAGATAAGCACTCTTAGCAAAATTCAAAGCCAATTTATCGTTATTATATGCAACAACAAGCAAATCTTCATCATCAAGATTTCAACTTTAAAGTTGAAGATTTGGTTTACCTCAGGGTTCAACCTTATCTCTAGATTTTCATTCAACTCAGGTCCCCTTGGAAATTACCTAAATGTTATTTTAGGCCTTTTCATGTTCTTCAATGTATAGACGTTATCGCTTACAAGTTTAAACTATTGCCTTCTTCTCAGATCCATCCTATTTTTGGGCCCGCTGGTACAGAAATACGGAATAATAAAAATAATCAACCACAATAATGACACACAATATTTAACATGGTTCATCCAAAACGTTTGGGCTACATCCACAAACTCCAATCCGCTTCTTTCATTAAAAATAGTAGGCTTACAAAGAGAGACTTCCCTAAATTAAATTTAGGGGTACAATAATTTTCTTGAGCTAAAACTAAAATAATGGCATATAAAAGTGTTTCCCAAAAATACCCAAAAGTATTTTTTCTCACTAATTTGTCACTCCCCTTTTAGGAAAAGACCCTAAAAATACAACTCAATTTTCTCTCTATATCTCTCTATTTTCTCTTCGCTATGTTGTGATGTTTTAAACTTACTGAAGGAGGCTTTATATAGGCCTCCAAGTAGCAGAAGTTATGCCAAACTTTGCTTCAACAAAGTTTGGCAGCAGCCAACACCAGCCCATGTGTTGATGCTGTTTTGACCTTTTTTTGGTATACGGTGGGTCTCCCATATGGGAGGAACCCACCTAACAATTCTCTCCCTTTCAACTATATGGGGAGATCCACCAAACCAGCTACTTCCCTGCAGAACACGAACTTTTCCTTTGGAAGAGTCTTTGTCATCATATTTGATCCATTTTCATCAGTATGGATCTTTTCAAGCAGTAACTACTTCATCTCCAATACATCTCTGATCCAGTGATATCTCACATCTATGTACTTCGATCTTGAGTGAAAGGAGGAATTCTTTCCAAGGTAAATTGCACTTTGACTGTCACAAAATAACTCATATTTTTCCTGATGGAAACCAAGTTCATTCAAGGACTTCTTCATCTATAGCAATTCCTTACAAGCTTCAGTTCCTATAATAAACTCTGCTTATGTAATGGAAAGAGCAACACATTTTTGCAATCTCGACCGCCATGACATAACTCCCTCTACAAAAGTGTTCAGATATCCTTATGTAGATTTTCTCGAATCAGCATCGCCAACCATATCTGCATCAGTATAACCAGTTAACACAGGTTTGTCATCTCCAAACATAAACATATTTTGGTGGTTTCACGAAGATATCTAAGAATCCACTTTACTGCAAAACAATGTTCCTTTCTAGGATTTGAAAGAAACCGACTCACTACTCCAACTGAGTGAGCAATATCTGGCTGTGTGCATACCATAGCATACATCAAACTACTAACAGCTGAGGCATATGGAATCCGCTCCATCTCTTCCTTCTCTTCTTTTATGGAAGGACTCTACTTCAAACTTAATCTAAAGTGATTAGTAAGAGGACAGCTAACTGCTTTAGCATTCTCCATATTGAACTTCTGAAGCACTTTCTTAATGTACTTCTCCTGTGTTAACCACAATTTCTTGGCATTTCTATCTCTGAACATCTTTATGCCTAAAATTTGATTCGCTGGACCTAAGTCTTTCATGGAAAAAGACTTACTCAGTTCCTTTTTCAAGCCGTCAATTCTTGAAGTATACTGTCTAACAATTAACATATCCACACAGAGTAAAAGGATGATAAAATCATTAGAGAATTTTTGAACAAAAATACAGTGATCAGAATTCGTCTTTTTGTATCCTTGCTCTCCCATAACAGACTCAAATTTCTTGTACCACTATCTCGCTGCTTTCTTTAAGTCGTACAAACTTTTATTTAGTTTGCAAACATAGTCCTCTTTTCCTTTTTCCTCGAAACCCTCTAGCTGCTCTATATAAATTTCTTCTTTTAAATCTCCATGAAGGAAAGTAGTCTTTACATCCATTTACTCAACTTTCAGAGATGTCATTTTCACCACCGGCGAAAAATTTTCTTCAAAATCAATGCCTTTTCTTTGGTTGAATCCCTTGACAACCAACCTTGCTTTGAATTTTGGATCCAATCCCTTTTCATCATGCTTGATCTGGTACACCCATCTATTCTTTAAAGCTTTCTTGCCTTCTCACAACTCCATCAACTCAAATGTTTTGTTCTCATACAAGGATTTCATCTCATCTTGCATTGCCTCGATCCATTTCTTCTTGTGTTCACTATCTATAGCTTCTTCAAAGCTCTCAGGTTCTCCTTCATTAGTTAACAACACATACTCATCAGTATGATATCTGGTAGAAGGTCTTCGAATTCTACTAGATCTCATTTCTGGAACAGGAGAAGCTACAGGTGCTGGTGGTTGAGCGTGAACACCATTTTCATCTAGTTTAATCTTAGTAGGAGCATCATTTTTACCAGATCTCTCATCATGGATCATATCTTCAACTTGTCTTGGCATAAGTGTTGGAGGATTAAATTCTACATCTGTTGAATCACCATTAAACTTTGTTGCATCCTTCTGTGTCTTGTTAACATCTTCAATGGTTTGATCTTCAACAAACACAGCATCACGACTCTTTACGAGTTTCTTCTGGATTGGATCATAAAATCTATAGCCAAATTAGTCTTGGCCATAGCCGATGAATACACATTGTCTTGTCTTAACATCAAGCTTAGTTCTCTCATCCTTTGGGATATGTATGAAAGCTTTGTAGCCAAATACCTGCAAATGATCATAGGAAACATTATTTCCTGACCATACTTTCTCTGGAACTTCCTGTTGTAAAGGAACATAAGGTGAACGATTCAGCACATACGCTGCTGTTAGTAAGGCTTCACCCCAAAACATCTTAGGTAACTTTGAATGTGAGAGTAGACATCTAACTCTCTCTATCAAAGTCCTGTTCATCCTCTTAGCTAGTCCATTTAACTGCGGCATTTTTGGAAGTGTCATTTGATGTTGAATACCATGCTCTTTGCAATAACCATCAAGTGGTCTAGTGTATTCTCCACCATTGTCTGTTCGGATAAACTTGAGTTTCTTCGCTGTCTGTCTCTCAACTGAGGCTACGAATTGTTTGAACACATCTAGCACTTGGTGCTTTGACTTAAGAGTATACACCCATATTTTCCGTGAATGATCATCGATAAAAGTTACAAAGTATTGAGCACCACCAAATGACCTTAGCATTGGTCCACACAAGTCTGAGTGTACCAAATCTAATATATTCTTCATTATGGAAGGAGGGGAACTTTTGAAAGTAACTCGATTCTCCTTTCCTGCTAAACAATTAGCACATTTCTTTAATTGGATGTGGTTCAATCCTGGTAAGGCATTCTTCTTGACTAAACATGTCATTGACTTCTCACTCATGTGGCCTAAACATTTGTGCCATAGCTCGATCTTGCTATTATTCTCTGCAACATTCACAAATTGCTGGGAGAGCTTCGTATAGGTCACGTATAAATTTGACTGCTTCGTGCCCCACGCCACCCCCAATGAGCCCTTAGTGAGCTTCCATTGGTCATTATGGAAAGTATTACAAAAACCTTCCTCATCAAGCTTGTCTACAAAAATTAGATTCGGGCACATATTTGGAACAAGCCTGACATCCCTCAAATTCAGTTTCGGCCCATTCATGGTCTTCAAGAACACTTCACCTTTGCCTACAACTTTTGAGAAGTTGTCATTTCCCATCTTCATAACACCAAAATCCCCAGAGGCATAAGATGAGAAAAGTTCTCTCTTTGATGTCGCATGAATGATAGCACCACTATCAAGCACCCAAGTAGTTTCCTGGGTTGGAAATTGATAATATCATCATCGTAGACAATATTAAACTCACCAACTGAGTTTGTTTCACCATCACTGCTATCTTCCTTTTTCGCCTCTTTTCCTTTGTTCTTCTTCTGCTCCTTTTGGAACTTTCGGCAAAATCTTTTAATATGCCTCTTCTTCTTGCAGTAATGGCACTTCACGTTTGCAAATTTGTTGGATTTGCCTCTGCTCTTATCTCTACCACTCTGGCCTCCATCTTCTCTCCTCCCCCTCGTCATTGTGACCAAGACTTCTGACTGTGAAGAAGTTGATCCTTGCGATCGCCATCTCATTTCTTCATTCAAAATGCCACTCTTGACTGTCTTTATATTTACCACAACATTTGGAGCAGAATTCGTGATTGAAACCTTCAAGGTTTCCCATGACTCTGGGAGAGTTGCCATCACCATAAGAGCAAGTACCTCATCATCGAACTTGATGCCCATACTAGACAACTGATCGACAATCTTTTGTATTTCATTAAGGTGATCTACCACAGTTGTGCCTTCCTAATATTTTGCTTTCATCAATCCGATCAAGTAAAATAACTTGTTATTTTGGAGGCATACAGTTCCTCGAGCTTATCCCACAGTATTATGGCATCTCATATGCTAGAAATGTGGTTGTACACATTATCTTTAACAAATTGTCGTATGTAGCTGCACACTTGATTACGCTCAAATTCTCAATTGTCTATCAACTTCGCTTCAGGTTTTTGAGCACTAAACACCGGCAAGTGCTTCTTCGTTACAAACAGGAGATCCTTCATCTTATTTTTCCATATGTGGTAATTTATGCCATTTAGGTTGACCATCTTGCTTGTCCTTGCCTCCATTTAGATTGGTATTAAACAAGCTTCGTCGATCTAAAAAATTTTCTGGAAGTAAATAGTACCCCGTACAGATGAATAGCATCTGTATGTATGAATAGTGCCTTCGCCTTACAAATAAACAGTAACTATATGTATAAACAGTACCTCCAGGTGAATAGTTCCCCATACAAATGAACAATACTCATACGTATGAATAGTACTCTCGTCGTAGACTCCAAGAGTAATTCTTTTCTAATGTGGAAGATCAGACAACGCTGCAACCACAAAGCATACTTGGAATAATCTTGGCTCTGGTACCACTTGTTGGGCCCGCTGGCACCGAAATGCGGAATAATAAAAATAATCAACCACAATAATGACACATAATATTTAACTTGGTTCACCCAAAACGTTTGGGCTACGTCGACAAACTCTAATAAGCTTCTTCCACTAAAAATAGTAGGCTTGCAAAGAGAGACTTCCCTAAATTAAATTTATGGGTAAAATAATTTTCTTGAGCTAAACCAAAATAATGGTACACAAAAGTGTTTCCTAAAAATACCCAAAACTATTTTTCCTCACTATTTTGTCACTCCCCTTTTAGAAAAAGACCTTAAAAATACAACTCAATTTTCTTTCTATATCTCTCTATTTTCTCTCTGTTGTGTTGTGATGTTTTAAACTTGTTAAAAGAGGCCTTATATAGGCCTCCAAGCAACAGAAGTTGTGTCAAACTTTGCTTCAATAAAGTTTGGCAGCGACCAGCAGAAGCTCGTGTGTGGCTGCTGCTTTGACCTTTTTTTTGTTTTTAATGTATGTGGTGGGTCTCCCAAATGGGAGGAACCCACCTAACACCTATTTTCCATGTTTCTCTCCTGTAGCCTTATCGTGGAACTCTTCCTTTTCTGACATGTCAACTTCCAGATAATATTACAAACAACCAACTAGAACTGGCTCCCATCAAGATATTGGGTCATTACACTACCTTCACCCCAAATGGCTTACAAGACCAACTTCTGATTTAATGAGACAACCAATAAGAAAATGAAGCAACTTAGGAAGTCTTAACCACTTCAAGCTATTTATCCCAATTTTGATCTTAAGGGCAAGGTCTTTCTCTATAGGACCTAGTAATAATATGCATGGCCTTGATAACAAACCATCCAATTCCACAAATAGGGTAGTGAATCAAAAAGATGATAAAAGTTTCAATGAGGAGAGACCCAAAAGGAAGATCCATATGGCTTAAAAACTTAAAAACTACTACTAGAATCAGAAAATGGGATACTTGTCATTAGATCCTTAATTCACTCTCCCTCACAATTTGTATTTAGTGACAGTTATTAGAGAAAAGGTAATGTTTGATTTTTTTCTCCTCTTCTTTATTTAGGAATTGGGAAGCCATCCCTGCTCTGATTAAGAATTTCTTTTTAACTTGTACCTTATATCAGTTTAATTAATTTTCCTTATATGTTTCTGATTGTTTAGAAAGCCCTTTCTTTTATCTGAATATATATTCCATTTCCACGCAATTGAATACATTCAGGAATTATATCCTATATAATTTGGTTTATTCTCTTTTAAGTTTATACATAGGGATAATCAATTCTAAAGTGCTTAATCTTTAAAATTTTTCAGTCTAGTGTACAAGCATTCAAAATTTTCAATTGAGTGATCAACCTTTTAAAATCCTAACAATTCAATTCAAAATATTAATAATTTGTTGATTTACCTAACAAAATCTATGTTGTTCATGACGTGTAATTGTCCACTTGAAAAAAGAATAGCCATGGTTAGACTGGAGTTAATAGACTTTTTTTAGGTGGACACTTACATATCATGAACAACAAAATTTTCATTAGCCAAATCAGTAAATTACTAATGAAACTAACCTTTTGAGCTAAACGGTTAAGATTTTAAAAGATTGATTGCTTAATTGAAAATTTTAAAAGATAGGACTCTAGATTGAAAAAATTATAAAAAGTTGAGCAGTTGATGGTTAATTATTCCTTTATAAATATCTTTTTTTCAGCCACGGAAAATATGCAAATTCTGTGGGGGCACCGGCACTTGTGCTTTATTTGGTTTCTCAATCAACATAAAAAGGATTTTGAGAATCAGTTAAACTTTAGTGAATGTGTTTCTTTTACCCTCTTGTTTGTGGCTTAATGCAGGTTAGACATGGTTATTATCTCCTTGATCTGATAGAAAGCATGACATATGAATCAGAAAAAGATGCCTGGCTGGGTTTCATTGCTCTGTTTTAGCTTGATTTTCCCTGTTGCATGCAACCTTCTGTTTTAGCTTGATTTTCCCTGTTGCATGCAACCTTTTTTTCCTTTTAACTGTAATTAAGGTATCTAAGTCATTAGCAGTTGGAGACTACAAGTATGAGTGGCAACCTCACAGGAAACGAGAACATTTAGCTCTTCATATGTTGAAAGCAAATTAACATCATAAACTTACTATCCAAAGATGCTCCCATTTGGATTTGGAAAGTGGAAGTTTTTGCTAAAAGCACCACCTTCTACACATTCACTGCAAGCCACCGTGTCCCAATCATTATAGGCACCATCAAGCTTTGATTTTTCTCAACTTGCATGCATCAAACTTGATGCTCTTTTGCCTTCTTCTACGCAAAGAAGTTGGGATATTGAAACATGCACCAATAGTTCATCATTGACCCAGCAAAAGAAAGCATTTTAAGCTAGAAATAGCAAATCCTTCAAAGAGCTAAGTCACGTCTCTCTGTTGGAATATTGGAGTGGGAATGTCCCACATTGGAAAGAAGAAGAAGAAGAGATGGACTTATAAGCCAACAAGGAGCCAAACTAAAATGCCTTAGGGCATTTTGGTGATGGGCCTCCTAATGTGGGCCTCCAATAATGCACTCTCTCTCTATCATGCACTTTTCTTTGTATCTAGCCCGTCACATTTTCCAACACTCTCACATTTTAATAGTCAACGTGCATTTTCAGGGACTTGGGACTAACAGATGGAAAAAGTGACTGCATAACATTGGACAAGAATAGTGAAAATATGTCAAGGTTTTCTTTTTTTCCCAGGAATTCACTTTGATATCAAATGTGGCGACAAGAACTTTCATAAACATAGGCTCACAGCCTTGATGTAGACTTCTATGTAATGATCATTTAACGAACATAAATAATATTAGGACCAAACTTGAGTTGAGAGGAATTATAGCATCTTGATATAATTAACTAAAATTCTATTAATTTAAATTTAATTTTTTTAAATTTTTTAAATTAAATAATTTTAATTTTTTAAAAGAAAGGGTACTCAAGATTTTTTAAATTCTTAATCCAAAATTTGGTCCTCAAAATCTTAAATTCAAGACCCTTAATTATTGGCTTTTAAATTACTTCTTGACATATCAAGACTTGAGTGATAGTTCCACAACTGTCTCATCATCTCTGTCTTTTTAGATGTTTTCACTCTGGGTAGGAATGGCAACCACAATGACATTGATATAATGATAGTTTAGACTAAAAACATTAAAACTTTTTCAAACGCTTGATATTAGCACAAAGACAACTTGCCAGTAGTTGTTGGCCCCTTAACACATAAAGGCACTTTACAATTACCTAGAGATAGACCTTAGGTGAAAAGTTAGTTGGATTATGCACATGGAGGAGGCATGCGAAAGCTTCAAGGTAACTTAGCAAGTTAATTAGATCAGACATAGTACAAGTTTTGGTAGAGTTTCAAACCCTGTACAAGCTAACATGGCTAAGGCTAAGTTTTTGATAAACTAAAGACTTAGTGGTTACTCAAATGGACGGATCATGACTAATGGATTTGACATGGGTAAGCATTGGATCGAACCAGTGTGATATGACTGACTTTGGCTTGAATGACTCATCATCAATGGCTAGAGATCATAGGAAGATCTTGGATGATGTGGCGGATAAGATCATGAAGGATAAACAACATCTCTAAAGGATGAAGACCATGTAGGAGGATCATCTGAAGATAGTGTACATCTTCATGGACATGGATAGATCATATGTAATCTTATATCTTGCTAGTTATGATGTAGATAGACTTTGTCGGATATAGTCTTATTTAGATGGGGATGTTATCTTATTGGATAATGATGTAATCTGATAAGATAAGATATGATCTTAGGTTGTATAACTCTGTTAGGATTCTAACTTGCTCTCTAAGCCTTGATGCCTATATATAGATCATTTGAGTCTTACTCCTCCAATATAAAGAGAGACACTTTAAGATTAAGAGAGCATCCTTTGTATACTTTGAGGGAATTAATAAAGGTTGGCATTTCGTTATATCTCTTTCTTACTTTATTGTTGCCTTTACCATTCTATTGCTTTCGTTGTTTTCTTGCGAGTATAAGAGTAAAACATTGCGAGAGTTGTGAGACGCTTGAGACCAAGATTGTTGGCCGACGATCACATGGGAAGGCTAGGAAACAACAAACGAGATTGTTGAACAAGTTGCTGAATCTTGCTTAAACGAACCTAAGTAAAATTGTTGTATAAAAGAGCAGGGGCGACTTATGGATAAGTTCGGTGTTTAAGAAAACTTTTGTCACAATAGCCATAATTTTCCATCAGCTTTAGAATGACAGTAATGTCTTTAATTGCTTGAGAAGAGAAGATTTTACTTTTCTGATGATTTTAGAAGATACAACACAATACAATACAAGCTCATAAGAAAAGTACATGTTACATATATGGTATATATCTTCTTATTTTGTTTTAACATCTTATTTATTAATTGGAGATATAATATATTAATTGGACCTATAAGATATTAATTGGATGATGATAGCTTATCAAGTATCTTTATTTGACTTGGATTCAAAAAGCTATTAGGGATAATCTTCTAGTGGTGGAAGAATCTTACCTTAGATTGAAGTCTATCTTAAGAGGTGTTGTGACACATCACGTGTGTGTGTAGTTTGGGTGCTATTGCTGGAAGTTTTGGTATGACTACAAAAACACATAATTTCGTGAACAGCTAGGGGTGTGCTGTGATTTCTTACGAAGCATGTTTTAGGTTGTGTCGAGATGTATAAGTTGAATGGGTCTTTTGTGTGCGTCGTTGATGGAGTGTGTGGGTAGCTATGTTCTATCTTTGGTCTTTGAGTGATTCAACTGTGTTTTTTTTGGTGAAGAAGTCGCAATTTATGGTAGCAACTGCAGCTGTCTTTCTATATGATTTTCGTAGAGTGATTAATTTCTATGTGAGTAATGTGGGTCTTCATTGTGTGAGAGTCGTATATGTCTTTATCATGAAAAATTGAATAAAGTGCGTGGGTGATTTGTGTTGGCTGGGAAAAGATTAACGTGTGTGCTGCTGGGAAAAATAGATAGGATTTACGGCTTATGTCTTGTGGTGCAGTGGGTGTTGCATAAATTGATAGTTAGTGTTAATTGGATCTTGCACAGATACATCTGAAGCTGAAAGTTGCAGGTGTGGCATCAATTGTGTGATTTGTGCAGTGGCTCTTGGGTGGACTACTTTTCTATTGTTATTGCGACAACTTCCAGATTTATTTCAGTGGAGCTTAACCTTTCGAAAAGTTGTCTTTATTTTATCTCAAGTATATTATTGTTTTGCTCTTAGTTGATTGATCACTTGAGTTATTTATTTCGTATCTTTATTATCAAATACTGTTGAGAAAATCCTCTGTTGAGGTTAACACGATTCTATCGTGTTACTGGGTGTGAAAATCTTTCACGGGAAGTGAGGTTAAGAGATAGTATCAAGGGTTAAGTGGTATCAGCTCAGTAAATCCTTGGGTAAATCTGTTGTACTTTAGTGAAAGTGATTAAGCTGGGTGAAGGCCCTGCAAACATAGGCAAGGAGTGCCGAACTACATTACTAAATTTTCGGTGTTGATTTATTTTTTGTTCTCTTAATTTTTCTATTTTTTGCTAGAAACAAATCGAAAAGTTTGCGAAACTACTATCCCCTACGGTTTTTCAATTGGTATCAGAGCGGGTCATCGTTTCAGAACTTGTTAGCCAGTTGGTGCGGATCATAGTTTCGTGAACATAACAAATTTTGAGATGAATCTCTTAAGGGACAAGCAAGAAAGAAACAAAAGAATGGCGTTACAGGTTGAAACTGGTAAAGATTTGAATGATGCAGGAGAGGAATATGATGAAAAAGAAGAGTTGATACTACTCACATGGAACTTTGGCAAATGGATAAAAAGAATGAAAAAGGACAAATCTGAATTCAGACAATATGGTGGAAGCTCATTGAATACTAATCTAAAGCAACAAGTCAAAGCTCAAAAGGATAAAAGGAAGGTGAAGAAAATCCAGTGTCATGAGTGTCAAGACTTTGGGCACGTTCAAGCCGAGTGTGCAAATACTTTGAAGAAAAGAAAAGGAAAATCCTCTATTAGCACTTAGAGTGAGAATAATTCCGACAATAAATACGGTAATGAAGAAGAAATTGCTAATAATGCTGCAGTAGTTGCTTTGTATAGCAAAAGTCCAGTTACTTGCTTAATAGTAACTGAGAAGGAAGTAACTGAAGACGTAAAAAGGGGAAAACGAAAAATTTCAAAAAAATGCAAATAACTCAGCTCAAGACCCAATATCAAATTATAACAGTGATGAAAGTGGCTTAGATGATAGAAAGGAGAATAGTTATGAGGCTTACAAATCTATGTATGAAAAATGGGTGAATACGTGCAGAAAGAATGAAAGATTGAAGGAAGAAAATCTCTCCATAAAGAATACTATCCAAGGGTTAGAAGAGAAATTGAAATTGGCATCAGATGAGCTTGTTGAAACTAGAATGAGATTAGTAAGTACCGAAAAGGGTTTGAGAATGTCGAATGGTGGCACAGAAAAATAAAAAAAGTTAATAGAAATCGGTAAAGTGAAAGGGGATCTTCAAGGCCTTGGATAAACGGGAGAGTGCTCTAAGGTGAATGAGAAAAAGAGTGATATGTCCAGATCTATCCAACTAAAAGAAATATCAAGAAAGACACGAAGATTCATACCCACGTGTCATTTTTTAGGAGTTATCGGTCACATAAGGCTGAGATGCTACAAGATGTTACAAATTATGTTTCAAAGTCAAAATCGAAAATCTAGACACTCTATATTAAATTTCCAGCAATAGCCTATGGCACTAAATCACTCTTGGATTAGAAAGGATCAAGTACAAGCATAAAAACGTAATAAAAGAAAAACAAGAAAGTGTCCAAATTCACAGTTAGTTACTGCTTTTGAATCAATTGTTCAAATTGAGAATAAGTCAGTTATTTCAGATGAAGAAATCAATCAGAAAGTTGATGACTGAGATAATGTGATGAGAAATAATCCTAGGTTTGAATTTCTTCTAGGAGCACCGAAACTATGTGCTTTACATTTTTGAAGTATAGTTTGTTGTTAGTTATTAAAAAAAGGAAAAGAAAAGTCAAAAAAATTGTTCTTCTTTAGTTTTTACGTTGCCATTGTTGTCTCATCTTTTTAGTAGTTTGCATTGTGACTTCTATTTAACTCCACTGAAGACTTTTCAGCTCTCTCATCAGTTTGAGTCTTTCTCTTTTTCGAGCATATCTCTCAGTGTTTTATGGCGATCTTATGATTCTTCCGCTGCAGCTATTATTGATTCTTATAATTCTGCGTTTTGACACTGTTTTATCCCCACAAGAGGCATAAGATTGTTTACGGTGACTGTTCCATTCAAGGGGTGATTTTAAGGACTGTTCCATTCAAGGGGTGATCTTAAGGTACTTTTATGACTATTAGTTTGCTTTTTAGCATCTTTTGTCCCAAGGGAGAGAAATTTGGATGATTGGATTATTGTTACTATAGATGTTCTTCGGAACTTGATGTTAGATTGAGGGGGAGTGTAACATCCCGTTTTCATAGAACGGGTCGGACCTGAGAAACAGGCCCAAGCGAGGTCAATCGGAGAAGTTAGGAAAACACATCTCATGCTCA
>JANZXR010000171.1:38996098-39007818 GCA_027575705.1 Erythroxylum echinodendron
AAGAAAAAGTGGGCACACAATAAGTGCTAAGTGTAAAGTGTTTCAAAAAAATTTTATACCGACTTTTGTCAAGTGATGTGTTAAGTGATGTGACACGCCACCCTCGCGGGGCACGGATTCAGGTATCACGATCGATATCGGGTTCGGGTTCGGCGGGAGTGGGGTGCCACAGGGAGTTCATATGAATTGTGAATTTGATACTTATATGTCCAATTATGCTATTCAGGAGAAGTCTCTTATTTGTGAAAAATAATGCCAAAAAGGGAAAAATTGTTAGATATATTGTATACATCTTCTTATTTTGTTTTGACATCTTATTTATTAATTGGAAATATAAGATATAAATTATAATCTTTAGTGGTGGAAGAATCCTATCTTAGATTGAAGTCTATCTTAAGAGGTGTTGTGACACATTACGTGTGTGTGTAGTTTGGGTGCTATTGCTGGAAGTTTTGGTATGACCACAAAAACACAGAATTTCGTAAACAGCTAGGGGTGTGCTATGATTTCTTACGAATCATGTTTTAGGTTGTGTCAAGATGCATGGGCTGAATAGGTCTTTTGTGTGCGTCGCTGATGGAGTGTGTGGAGAGCTATGTTCTGTCTTCGGTCTTGCGTGATTCAGCTGTGTTTTTTTTTGTGTAGAAGTCACAATTTACGGTAGCAACTGCAGCTGTCTTTCTATGCAGTTTTCGTAGAGTGATTAATGTCTATGTGAGTAGTGGGGGTCTTCATTGTGTGAGTCAAGTGCGTGAGTGATTTGTGTTGGTTGGAAAAGATTAACGTGTGGGCTGCTTGGAAAAATATATGGGATTTACAGCTTGTGTCTTGTGGTGCAGTGGGTGTTGGGTAAATGGATAGTTAGTGTTAATTGGATCTTGCACAAACACAGCTGAAGCTGAAAGTTGCAAGTGTGGCGTCAATTGTGTGATTTGTCGAGTGGTTCTTGGGTAGACTACTTTTCCATTGTTATTACGACAACTTCCAGATTTATTTCAGTGGAGCTTAACCTTTCGGAAAGTTGCCTTTATTTTATCTCAAGTATATTATTATTTTTTTAGTTGATTGATCACTTGAGTTGTTTATTTCGTATTTTTATTATCAAATACTGTTGAGAAAATCCTTTGATGAGGTTAACACGAGTCGGTATGAAAATCTTTCACGGGAAGTGAGGTTGAGAAATAGTATCAAGAGTTGAGTGGTGTCGGCTCAGTAAAGCTTTGGGTAAATTTATTGTACTTCAGTGAAAATAATTAAGTTAGTTGAGGGCTCCACAGACGTAGACAAAAAGTGCCAAACTGCATTACCAAATTTTTAGTATTGATTTATTTTTTGTTCTCTTAATTTTTCTTTTTTTTTGTTTGCCAGAAATGAATCAAAAAATTTACGAAACTATCACCCCTACAGTTTTTAGGTACACATCATTTTCCGTTACCACTCTTTGCTACAAAACTCGAGGCAAATTCAACTTACGAGTACATGACTAACGAGTTTATTACTACTGCTTCGAAGATGAAAGTCTTCAGTTTACAGATTTTCCATAATTAGAAAATTTAAGCGGAAAGATCATACTACCAGCTCTTTTGCTTCAGCCATTCACAGATTGTCAACATTTTCGTTGGGGGGTAGGTGAACCAATAAATATTGAAACTTGGAAGCAAATCATGGAACTTGTAGAGGGACCACTCCGTTTTGCTACGTGTCTGCTTTATCTTGTTGACGGCTTTAACGTCGATATCAAGTCAAACATTTGTAATTTTGATAATTTGTCTTTGACAAACATTGATATACCAACCTAATTCGTTCACTAATAAGGTTAATCCGAGAAAGGTTGATGCCTTTTATTGAACAAGAAATAATAAATAAAACTAACTTGGATAACGAAATGGCACTTTAAGACCACATGTTGAAGAGATTGTAAGCCAAATCTCTTTTAATCTTCAATTCTGGAAGGTGAGAGGTGAAAAATCAAAAAGTTGCAACTCTTATCATCAACTGTGTCTCTCATGTTTTAATGACATCTTTCATATATAAACACCTCCTTTTGATGCGTTCCCATGCTGACTTGGCGAGCTATAAGTCAATATAATATGAATTTAGAACGACTTTCACGCTAATCTAGATGCTTGTTAACAGTATAACAGCGGATGAACAGTGGACTCCAATCTATACTTTGAGGCTTCATCTTTATCATCTTGGATGTCACATCCACTAAAATATTGATATGGGTTGTGACATACGGATGATGCTCTTTCTTAAAATATTGATATGGGTTGTGACATACGAATGATGCTCTTTCTTTATCGTAGATTTTTTTTCTGATTCGTTCCTTCCTACTGCTTTTGTACCCATGAAAATGCACCAATGAGCTAGACCCACCTTCACCAACCATATTCATCATTCTATGCAACCTTCTACTCATCTTCTGATGGGATGTTAAACCAGTTAACCTGTGCCACCAACAATGGCAGTAACTTGGTTTATAAGTCGAAAAGGTTCCTCATATAACATCATTTTATCTGTAAATATGATTGAGGCTAGATAGTTTAATGGTTTGTTGTCTCTACCTAAGCTCATAATATTTTTCATTGAAACCTAACTTATAATTATAAGGGGAAATGATTAAACACAAAAATCAAAACTTTACTGGAATTATTTAACAACTTTCTTAACTAAGATCGTGACTGCTAATTTGATATTAAAGCCAGTGATGATTTGTCCCTAGATTATGCGGGTAGGGGGGCATATTCATCTCTTATTTGACTCTCGTTGAACTATGGAAGGTTGACACACTCAAGAACGCAAGATAATTAATCGTTTGATGTTTGCTGTTTAAACTTGATGTTTGTGCATCATTCAGAACACCAACCAAATGGCTGAAGAAATAAAAATTGAAGTGGTGGTGGAAGCAGAGGATGGCACTCACCCCACTTCGATTCAACTACCACGGTCGGGGACCACTGCTGAGATGTCATGCTCCAGCGCTGCCAAGTTAGCTTTTGCTTCTCATTTCTCATCCCAATCGTTGTTGTCTGTGTATATATACACCTCCTCATAGTGCTTGCTTTATGTAGTGTCCACACGCTCATCGACAACATTCCTTGTTTTGGCCATCAGTCACCGGGAAAATGGGTATCATTGCAACTGAAAGAACAATTGTTGGATGGGCAGCGAAAGACCCAACTGGAATCCTATCTCCATATACCTATACTCTCAGGTTTTTCCACGTTTTGATATTCTTAGGATCGATGATCTTATATATTGATACGTATACATGTATAGTAAGTAGCACTATTGATGTGTCGTCTCTTATTCTTATGATGCTTTTTCTGGATAAATTGTGTTTTTGTGTAGAGACACAGGTCCTGAGGATATTTATATCAAGGTTATGTGCTGTGGAGTATGCCACAGTGATATTCACCAAGTCAAGAATGATCTTGGCATGTCACAATATCCCATGGTCCCTGGGTACTACTCCTTTTAGACTCTTGTTTTAGGACAGTGTCTGAGCACTTAGTCTCTTTAGCTTTGTTGTTTTTCATCAGCAATTCTACCTTTTTTTCACTTTCTGATTGTATTACCTGGTTTTATGGATCAATAGCCATGAAGTTGTGGGTGAGGTGTTGGAGGTGGGATCAGATGTGGCTAGTTTCAAGGTCGGAGACATCGTTGGTGTCGGCCTTGTGGTAGGCTGCTGCAGACAGTGCAGACCATGCAAATCGGACAATGAACAATATTGCAGCAAGAAAATCTGGTCGTACAATGATGTTTACACTGATGGTAAACCAACGCAAGGCGGTTTCGCTGAATCCATGGTCGTCCATCAGAAGTAAAAATCCAAACTTTCCCATTTTCCCCTTCACAGCTTGCGTAAATTTGTCTGTCATTCAAATAAATATCTTGAACATTTTTACTGTTCTGAGAGGAGAAATGAAGAGGATGAAACGCATCACAGAAGAATTGTTGGTTTTTCATTAAACTGAGTGGATAAGAAAAAACTTGTAGTCTTATTAATGAAGGTTTAACCTTTACTTAGGTTTGTGGTGAAGATACCAGATGGGATGTCACCAGAGCAAGCTGCGCCTCTACTTTGTGCTGGGGTGACAATTTACAGCCCATTAAAGCACTTTGGGTTGATGGAAAGCGGACTAAGAGGAGCTATATTAGGGCTTGGAGGAGTTGGGCACATGGGAGTGAAGATAGCCAAGGCAATGGGACACCATGTTACCGTGATTAGCTCTTCTGATAAGAAAAGAGAGGAGGCTTTGGAGCATCTAGGTGCTGATGAGTACTTGGTCAGCTCAGATGCATCTAGAATGCAAGAATTTGCTGACTCTCTTGATTATATCATTGACACTGTGCCTGTCTTCCACCCTCTTGAGCCTTACCTTCCTTTGTTGAAACTTGATGGGAAGCTGATCTTGTTGGGTGTTATCAATACCCCTCTCCAGTTTGTTACACCTATGGTCATGCTTGGTGAGTCTCTCTCTTCTCATTCATTTTGCTTGGAAATTCCACTATGCTTTCTTGTTACAGATTACTGCACTTTGTTATTAGATCGCCGCTTAAACCTTGTCGTTCTTTGATGTCTGATTATGATTTGTTGGTGATCTTTAATAGGGAGAAAATCAATCACGGGGAGCTTCATTGGAAGCATGAAAGAAACAGAGGAAATGCTTGAGTTCTGCAACGAAAGGGGCTTGAGCTCCACGATTGAGGTGGTGAAAATGGACTATATAAACACTGCTTTTGAAAGGCTGGAGAAAAATGACGTAAGGTATAGGTTTGTCGTGGATGTTGCTGGTAGCAAGCTCGATCAATGAACAAAGTTTATCTATCAATTCTCACCAGACTTGATACAAAGTACACAGTCAAATTAGAAGTGTGCAAGGGTTAATATTCTATCATTTTGTACTTGTTTCTCACCGAAGATTGATGGTTTACGTTCTAATTATACAAAGTTCAATATCTTGTGAATGTACTGTTTGTGACAATAAAGGATGCTTGTTTTTCCAATTTTCATTTACAGGGCAGCCTGTTTTTTTGTTGACTTGATAATGTCTTGGAGAAGGTAATCGGTGTATGAATTTAATACGTGGGATTAGTTTGACTGTAGGTGTTAGGTTTCATAAGAAAACAGACAATATTTGGAATTGAATATTGTCTTGCAACAGGCTTACATTCTTAACTTTTCCTGCAAAAACTGGTTAAACAATTTATTACACAAAACAATACGACATTACCTCTTCCAGAAAATATCATAGAAAGCATAGGTAAGGAAACTTTCCCAACTTCAGAAATCTGTTAACGAATACCTTGATTTCTAATGCATATACCTGGTGTAAAATGCAATGCATGAGTGCCAGATTTGTTGTAATTGTCGTTTTAAGGAAAAATGAGGTTGGGATAGGATAGCGACGAGCACCTGTCGTTTTAGGTAGCGATAGGCTTTGTTTAGAGGCCCCTTATCTCTTACACTCACCAAGTTCGTCCATCAGAAAATCCTGATCATGATAATGAAAGAGTTGTTTTGTCAGGAAGCACAGGAGATGGTTTTCAGGTTCCTACAAGTGTCGAACTATGGGTTTGGTCGCCAAACAACCATCTTCGTCAAAACTGCATTGATGTCTAGGAATATCAAAAGATGGCGACAAGAAATGCAAAGTAATTAACAAATCATCTTCCCAACAACAAAGCACACGGTTCGAGGGAATTGTTGGGTCTTTTATGTTTTTCATGCTTAGCTTGTTTTACCCTCAACAGTCTCTTCCAATTCCAGAATTCCACCAAGAAAGTGCTGCAAGTTATCGAGCAAATGTGCACAGTTAAAACAATAAGCCAGACAAGGAATATCCTTTGAATGTTAGAAGTCGAGATGAGAAAATACGGGCTGGATCTTAAGACTTTGAGCCCTTGATGATGATGGATCTGGTAGATCTTGTACTGCAATGGACTGGATCATCAGGATGGATCCTGATGTCGATAGACCAGGAGTGTCGTCGCTAGGTCTGGTGTAGATGGATTTGACTGAGCCATCTCTCAGTTTCTTCAGAATCGGAGGAGTTGTAGTATGAAAAGAAAATTACAGTTGGATATTATTATCAGACAACATCGTCTCAGAACTTCTTCTGAACGAGACTGAGCACAATCCTGTTGAATGAAATCACTCTTTTAGCAGCTAATTTTAACTAAACTCATAAGCACCATACAAGAATTTCTTTAAAGTTCAATCGAAGTGGTTCATTTAATACCAGATTTGGGTGTTGAACTTTCATCTTCTGGAGTTAGTAGACATCGTCATATGTTATTTTAATCACGAAATTGGCCTTAGCATCACCTACCACACTTGATGCATACCAAATCAGTTAAATGAGCGGTTCAATTACTAACTCGGTCAGCACATACTCATAGAATTGTGGGTATTTTAAGTCACAAAGTTAGATTCTAAGGGCCTGAGGCCTTAGAGCTGACCTCAGCTGAGCTAATGAGAAATTTTTTATGTCGACGTCCCCATGCAACAAGCTGAAGTCAACTGCTACAATTATGCAGATAACATAGCCTACTCATTATCCCCCCATCATCAAGACCAACCGACAACAAACAAGAACTATGGTCCTGGCGGAACAAACAAATAACAGAAAAAGGGTATGAGACATGACTTTGAAATGCAGATTTGTCGTTTGCTTGCTATCTAATAGAAAAATATTGACCCTGCTGGAACAAGCGCACACTGAGCACCATGATCATCATTTTAACGGAAAGGGACTGAAGCTCTGCTGAAGAGATGGACTCTGTACTTGGCGATCAATATCTTTCTACAACGTGATATTTGCCTTTGTCGTCGAGAATTTGTATGGTCGGCAAAGAACCAAGGCTTAGTGGCCTTGGTATACGAAAATCACTGCCCTGGCCTCCATAAATCACAGCCTTTGACTAAAATATACATTCATAAAATGTCTTGAAGGATTGACGCCACTTAAAATCACTGTAAAGTTCAGGGAACAAAAAAAAAAAAGATAGTAACAATGCAACCCAAGCAAAGCTATCCAATATTGCAGTCAGTACTTACAAATAGGTGAAACGACAATGACGATGCCGATTGGGTATAAGAAAAACGTTGTTCTCTCCAGAAAGGGTAAAACTGCATTGGAAGATGTAGCCAGTGAATTGCTTAATGTAATAAGTGCATTTCTTCAATATATAACATTGAAGGATCATGGAACTGCAGGTTTTCACCCCACTGACTACTACCACGGTTATTTAACAGCATTGAAAACCCACATATTGACCAAAGATAAGAACCTGAATGACCAATGCTATTTAACAGTCAGTCCAACCAAAGTTGGAAAGCATTACTCGACTATTTAATATTTATGATATGGACAAAAACTCAATGGTCACTCTATGGGATTCTTTTAGTTTCGAAGGTTACTCCTTTTGACAGTTCTCATACAATTATCTCCTCAAAGGACACTAGAAGAGAAGAAATTCACTAAATGTAACGAATCAGAAAGGCAAATGAATCTTAACATAAATGCACCCATCACACTAAAGTTGCATGAGACTGAAATGCCTAGTAAGGTTATGGCACAGAAAGCTGCAATAAGAAACAGTACAAATATTTGGATTCAAAATGCACAACTAAGCTTACCATCATAGCCCAAAAAGTTGAGATAATGATAGTACGAGACTGCCACCATAAGAAGCAGGTTTGATAGCAAAACAGGTATGAATCCATGAGCTATCAGAAGAGGTGAAAGAAAATAATGTATAACTGCAAAAAAAAGAGAGAGAGAAAAGAACGAAGGAGATTTGAGGCTGCACAAACTGGGCTTAGACAAAACGTAATGTCAAAACACATTAGGATGGAACATACCATAAAGCACGACAAACAATGGAAAGAAAGAATTGCAATGCACGTCAAATGCATACAGCCTTCAGCCAGATGAAAAGAAAGGATCAGAAATGGCCAATAAACTTCAGTGTAATATAAAATGAACTTGTTATTTCACATCAAAATAAACATCTTTGATATGAAAATAATCTAACAATTCAAAAACAAAACTATCCTTGCAGGCAATAATCTCTTGTATGGAAACAAGAGTATCCCTTGCAAGCCCTATAAGCAATAGAAAAATGTGTCACAATGCAGGAATCAAAAGTTTCTAGACTTGCCATTCAACCCGTTGCTCAACGACGTGACTATTAGTTGCTTCCTCCCGAAGATATGCATTAGTCAAAAACCTGCACAGAATGAACAAATGCAGTTACAATCATATTTACAGGCCTGGATCACATTATTAAAGAGGGGGATTTCAAGAGAGAAGGAATCAGCTCCTTTATGAAGAATATATCTGTTCATAATGAGAAAATGAAGACATGGATTCCTTTTCTGAACAGAGTTCTTGCAGTACACATACAAAAGAAAATTAAAAAGAGAAGCTTGTCAAGCCTGGTACCCATAAATTAACTGATAAGTCACAGAGATAATGGAACTTGATAGCTCGGTGAGTAGATGAATTTAAATCTAGAAAACAACTGTAATTTGAATGAATTACAATACTTGGACCTTGTATAAAGTTAGAGCCTAACCACTGCCACTAAAGTTTCAGTTTCCTCCTTCTGTAAAGTTTCAGGTTAGAATAACTAAACAGGTGAATGGATAGAAGAAACAAGATTCAAGGGCATTTAACAAGGATATGCAACATTAATAAAATGCAACTTCACTATCAATGCCAAAGGAATTCAAGGTAGTGACTCTTACCAACAAAATGTAGCCAGTACTACTCCTGTGATTAAGAAATGGAAAAGCAGTACCGAGATAATGACAAAAACAGCATGTGCAGAACTATGATCATACCTGGTAAAAAAATACAAGCGGCACAAAAAAAGCTTGATGGGCTACACAAGACTTTAAGATCTCATTAGACAATAGTTAAATGGTAAGCAGATAACAGAAGTTCAGTATGTTAATGGTTTTAGTTCAAGAAAGTGCTCAATTCGTGCATCTGATATCTTGCTCAAATTGGAAGAAGTAAGACATCAAATGATCAAGATGGCTTCATTATGACACATGTATAATTATGCTCAACATTGAATATAATTCATAAACAAGTCCCAATAAAGTTCCTCCTGCCACCTTAATGCAGTTGCAATATTTACTCATTTAAGTGCTGAAGCTACAGTCAACACATTTACACAGTGAAGAGATGAAAATGCAGACAAGAATAATAATATGGTTTAACTTACGCAGCACAATAAGCCAATGTTGCAACTACCAATAGAAGGCTGCAGATTACAACAAAAGCAGGGTCGTCACGTGCCCATTGATTCTTAGTTTCTGAGAACAAATAGGAAAATAACAATCTTTCAAATTTCTCAAAAATTTAACATCCACAACAAGTGTCTTAAGACAAATTCAAGTTACAACTTTTCAACACAAAAATCTATACATTTCCGCGATCTCAAGGATTGCACCCGACCTCCCAACATGTTTGACACAACAAAAATTTTCTAAATCTATTATGCTTGATCCACATGAATAATCATGCAAAGGAAATTCAAAGGTTATTTTAGACACGGAACAAGACAAAGATCAGAAAGAGGTTGTTCAGTGGAAATGAACTTACGCTTGTGATACTTAGTGTGCTGATAGCTGCCCGGCCGCAATCATGACGCACCGCATGAGAGATATGCAGTCACGAAATTAGAAACCTTCTTCTCACTTAACTCGGATAGATAATAATTAAAAGATAAAAATGGACTAGGAAAACCAAACGTACACAATTTTAGGGGAGGTGCAAAGGTGAAGCATTTGCCAGAAAGTGTATTCAATATCCATTTGTTGCCACTAAAAAAAAAAACACCATAGACACCATTAAACTGATGCATAAACAGCTTCGATTCAACTGGGGCTGAGATGAGATATAGAGGAGATAGGAACACCTTAACGATTCGACGGAGATACTGAGGGAAGATGGGATTGGGGCGAGATGAAGAGGACGATGAACGTCCTATCGCAGACGTTGGCAGCATTTACTTTATCTAGTTGTTGGATTGGGTTAGTTTGCAGCAGAAGATCTGAGGAGGAATTCCAGAAGCTCTCTCGTTTCTCTCTGGCACAGAGATTTCGGTCATAAAACGACGACGACTTATGTCTCTGAATCTCCCTATTCTTTCTCTCTTTTGCCAAGTTCCTTTCAGACAGGAATCGGATTGAGCTTTGGAGCCACCAACCTTTGGGCCTATTGTCAGTTTTGGACTTGCGAATATGAACAAAAGCAGGATTTTGATTTGGTGTTTTTGTCCTTTTCTCCCAATTTCCACTCTTTTTTATTATTTTTTTAATTTATCACTCTCTCACAATATTTTAAAAATTAGACCAGAAGTTAAAAAAAAGATTTAAAATTTAAAAGAAACAACCGCTAGTAGATTGTTATAAAAATAGCTAAAAATTGAATAAAATAATTTGAAATATTATTGAAAAAGATTATTTTTATTTATCGAAAATTTTAAATTTTAATTAAAAAGAAATTATTAAATAAAATTAATTGTATCTTTTTTGATAATTTATACAACTATATTACTATCCACAATCTTTTTTTTTTTTGGATTACCCACAAAATGTTCTTGGCTCAAACTATCGGTGGCACCTTAAGCTATTACCATGCTCAAATTAATCTTCACTCATGCCTTGTGAGATCCCTAAGGGCAGCTCAGCACTACTACTAAGTAATTAACGTTGTTGTATTTAAAAGCGAAAGTCGAACTTCTAACCGTGCTCAAAGAAAGACCAACCCCTTATCACTAAACATGTCACTCGACCCACCGACGGGTCGAATTTGAATCAATGACTCTCGCCATATTAAAGCAATGCTCTAACTACTGAGTTAGGTAGGTCATTTATCATCATAAAGAGAAATAAATGGAACTCATCGGATCGACAGATCATAAATATAATATCATTTATAATCAATATTGATCAAAGTGATCAAAGAAATAAGTAGGATGTTGGATCATGTAATATCTATCTTGACAAGAAATTATCGACATAATAAAATATGTATTACAAGCATAAGGGCTCGTTTATTTTTAAAGGAAGAAATTCAAAACGATATCATTTTGGACAAAATAATGTTGTTTCAAAAAAAAATAGGCGAGTCACAGACCAGCCCAATCTGTGATCCAGCCAACCCGAATCAAAAATTGTAGCACCCCCCTTACTGCAGGGTACACACCGGTACGCCCGGAGGTCATTCCGGTATATATCTTACGAATAAGAGTGAGCTACTTTCGATCGCTACATTCACTTCACAAGGCATCATATCATTACTCACTAATAAAGCATCACAAGAAAATCACAATATTTTTTTTTCACAAAACCGAAAGCATACATTGTATCTTTCAACACTTATATCAAAACCTAGTACAAAAGTACTACATGAAAGAGGAAAATATACAAAGTCTTTCTAATCTGTCCAAAAACCCCAGTTTACCGACCTTTGAGCCATGACTTCTCCAGCCAAATCACAATCTACACGGCTGGTAGAGCCTCTCAGTAGCTAGAGTCGTCTCTCGGTCCTGAAAAAAAAATAACGTTGCAATTTTGGTGAGTTTTGCGAACTCAATGAGGTAACCATCAATGATGGTTCACTCAATTCATGCAACACAACATTTCACATAACACATATTTCACAAAATTGTACTATCACATTTTCACT
>JANZXR010000171.1:39007918-39029826 GCA_027575705.1 Erythroxylum echinodendron
TTATGTACACTTAGTTCATCTCATTCACATACAAGCAACACTTCAATATCTCAACCAAGCATCACAATCATCGGACCACCTGTCCGGAAATCAACACAATCAATCACATTTATTCAATCATTGCAAAACAGAATTTAAACAAACAAGTAATTAAGTGAGACTGTCTAGGTTACTCACAAGTTGCTCCCGAAGCTAATGCCTTGAAGTTCTGGCAACGTTTGGAGTTTGACGTTCCAGTTGTTTCTTTATATCAAACACCATACACATATATCACAATTTGCAAAATGATGAGTGTTTAATAATGCACACATATGAAATGAATTATATACAATGCATGTTCATGATAACCCCGGGTATCTTCCCATCAATTTCATCACAAAATAATGTTCATATCAAAAATCATCGAAGTATAATTTAGACTTAGGTTTATGCCTCACTAAGATCATTAAAATCTCAATTTATTTCTCATTGAATCATTTCAGATTTTTCCAAGTCACACTTTCAGGTCTACTGTTTATATTCAATTAGAAAGCTAAAATGATGTAATTTGGTATACTATCTTCTAGAAAAGTGTTCCTATATGTCTTATCTTTCCATTGACACACAAATTTCTCAATTTGGTTCAGAAATTTGGAAGATATACCTCCAACATTATCAAGTTGTTCACAATCAAAAACAGTGTACTACATACAACTTCCATCCAGAAATTCAACATCTTAGAGAAAGAATCAAAAGTCTACTTCTCAAGACAATTTTTAAGCCTATATCTCTAGTTTACTCCAAATTAAAAATCGTCTCATTTGGAATCCTATAGGTCAAGATATAATCAAAATACCGAAGGGTGTTAAGGAAGAAAATCCTATTTCACTGTTCCAACAGATTCCACACTTTGATTTGATCAATATTTCTCAATTCAATTCAGAATGCTACAAAAATTTATGGAGGGATAGAAAACTGTGTTAGGAATCTATTGGTTCAAGAATAAGATCATTTGGAGATCTAGAGAAAAAGTTATGGTCAAACGAAGGAAAGCTGTTCAGGATGAGTCAATCCCTTTTGTCAAACCAGCAAAGTCACCATACTTTACTTCATCTTCTCTACCGACATCTCAACCTCAAACCTCCATAACTTTTGATCCAGAACTCCAAAATTTACAAACTTTATATCAATGGAAAGCTTAAAGAAATAAATATAACTTCCATGAGACAACTTTGTCAAAAACTCTCTATACCAGTACAGAAAACTCATGGAAGTTTCAGATCAATTTTTTTTTAACTCTTTACTTACAACATTCAATTCCTCATGCTTAATCTATCATTTCTAGTTCAAAGCTCATCATTTATCCATTATTCTAACTCCCTCTCAACTCAATATCATCCATAACCAATTATAGCCCATGATTGATCATAAACCCTAAGAACAGAACCTACACATATATATATACATTCATCATCAATTTTCTGCACATATTCAACTTCATTTTACTTCTAACTATCACCTAGATCCTTCACATTTCAAGACACCAAATTAATCCCTCTCTTTATCTTTATACTCATTTTACATAATCACAAAAACACCGAAAAAGACTCACATTAATCCATCAAAAAAAACAAAACAAAAACACAAGATATATCCAGTTTTTGCTGCATTTTTTTTTCCTACACCCAGTATTGAACTTAAAGTCAAAATTAGAAACTCTTAGTGACTGAATTTGAATTCGATATTTTCATACAAAATGTAGCCCTATGTCTCTATTTTAATTTAAACTAAAAATCATCTCATTTGGATAATTATAGAGCAAGTTATGGCTAAAACACTGACACATATGTAGTGAACATCATCTTCAAGATTTTCCAGAGTTTGATACCCACGACACACAAATAAAAACTCACATAATCAAGTCATCAATCTTAATGTACTTATCATTCTAGCTTCATTTAACCATACCTATGATATTTAAGACATAACTTACTTGATTTCTCTTCAAAATCTTCAAAATCTTAATCAACCCTAATTTCCAAATCTCATCTTCTAAAGATGGATTAAGGTAGATCTTTTGGTAGTAAGAAGAAGGTAGCAAGCAAGTTAAGTGACTAGTATGAGATGGACGTTAGTAGGAGTTTCGGTGGAGGGAAAAAATGGAGAAGTAAAAACATGAAGAAGTGAAGAAGATGAAGCTTCGTGAGATAAAGAAGAGCAAAAATGAAAAACCAAATGGGTGTATTCGTGAGTGAGGGATGAGTGACAAGTGTTGGTGACACTTGTCACCATCTTATGGTTCCATTTGGACCCCTATTTAAAAACTAATCCATTTAACTCCAATTTTTAGTCCAATTGTCTCCAAATTTTAATAACATATGTTATTAATTCCCAAAGTCATTAGTAAAAATTTTCACTACCATTTGAGTCTAAATTCTACTGCTATTCATCAATTATCTTGCCACTTGGCGTTTTTCCTAATCTGAAAAATACCCAAAATTTCTGAAATTTTTCTAAAATTTTCCAAAATTCTAAATCACTAAATACACTCTCCAAATCAATTTTTCAACATATAAAAACCACATTTCTTAACAAAATCACATTCACAATTCAATTATAAATTAATTATACCCGGAATGTCTATGAATGCATGTACAATTATTTTCATATGCAAAAATTCAATATTCATGAATATGAGCATATCATATAATGCATTAGCATGAAAAATACATTTCTAAGCTCTCATTAATCACTCATATTTACTATTTTAACCTTCCAAAGATAACGGAATGTTACAAAAATAGGCCAAATCAAAAAACCAGACATATGGATAGCATGCCCTGCAAGTACACTATAGTTCTTTACCAATCTTGATAGTATGCTTTTCGTCTCCTTTTGAGGAGACATATGTTCATTTATAAAGTTGCCACTCTCTTTTCTCTGTCTCCTCTTTCTTTTTAGATATACATCTAAGTTAACAAATATATTTAGCTTTTGGCTACATTCTTCGTTCATTTTAGTTGTAAATATACTAAGACTTTCAAGAATTTTTTTCTTGAAATATGTCATCAAGTACTCAGTAAAATAATTTATTATTTGTTAATTATAAAAATTATAATCAATTTTGTATCTGTCCACTTTAAAACACGTCATCCTTATCATATCTCATATAGAACTATAGTTGGCATCGCTAGATAAATTTAATCCTGATCATATTGCTTTCACTTTTCTTCAATCTTACATTGTATTATGTTTGTACTATATAATCTACAACATCTTTAAATTCTTTTATGTTTGTAAATTTCATGCCTAACATCCATTATAGTGCTACATTAGTTGGATGATACCTAATATTTGGTCTCTCCTATGATTATCACACTCCTCTCTACTTGGATATTCATTTCTGCTAATAAAACTTTCATAATGTGTGGAATCAACTTCAACTAGGTAATTATCATTTGGAATTTCTACTTTGAATTGAACTTTTCTATGGTCAACATCTGTTTGTTCTGCAGTACCTCAAGGAACTACATCATTAACATGTTCATCTTCAATGTTCCCATCCCTGAATCCTTCATTATTTTCAAATGATTCCACCCTGACACTATACTTCCTTCTTCACCGTAGTCTCAAAGGCTCACTAAATTTGAAACCTGGTACTCTGTACTATGCCTTGCCAACTTGGAGGTATCATAAATCCTTATCTTATATATTTGTCTATATGTCACGCAATCAAGGTCCACTACTTCCTGTAAGATATTGCTTATTTCCCTATCTATATAAGTTATTCTCACCATTAAACAAAGCCTTATATCTCCATGTTACGTTGTTGCAATCCTGCTGATAACATTAGATAACATTGAACAATACAAAGTAGATACCGAGTTCCAAACGTTGCGTTAAAAATGAACAATCAATACAAAGTTATCGATAATGCTCAATACAAAGTTGCAAATGCAAAATATACTAATAGTATTTCAAGTAAATATTAAAATTATACTGAGGGTACGTATGAATCAAAAGTTGGTAGTGTGTGTTCACATCAGTGATAAGAGGACAACTAAATAGTCATCGTCAATGTAATTTGTTCTAGCGTTGTACAACTGAGTAGTCATCTTTAATGTAATTTGTTCTAGCGTTGCTTTTCTGAGCTTAATGGTCCCATACAATAGCTATATGGCTTCCTGACATAACATGGTTGATGTCTCTTCAAGAGAACGTAGGCTCGAAAGTTTTATGCAAGAAAGAACTTTATAGAATACTAGTGATGAGAGGGCTTGCATTGTGGGATGATCCCCTAAGAAAGGACAGAGGACAAATATAAGTTTCATTACAATACTTCCAACAAGGAGAGCACGGTAGTACTATGATCAAAGAGTTGGTTAACAGAGCATATGCATGTGATCCACTTGGTAAAGAAGAAATGAAATGGATGTGGAAGAAAGATGAAGAAAATGATGCTAAGTTAGTCAGATATAGACTGAGAGGAGAATATGAGGATTTTAAAGATATTATAATTCTCAAACATTATGATTTTACCCATAATTTCATAAAAATCTTAGGATTTGAACAATATTTATTTCTTTATTTTTAATAACATTTAAGAATATTTACATTAATCTTTAAACTTTGAAAATTGTATAGATTTATGATTCATACTAATATTTTAATTTCTATAATTTTTTATTCTATCTTATGAACTAATATAATTCATTACATATATCATCTAAGTTTATATTTTACAAGAATAAGTAAATTTTTTATAATTTTTTATAATTTGTCACATATTATATATTTAGTGTTTTACATGGAAATTAAGCATAAGTAAAATAAATAATTTGAAATGTAATTTAACTACTAATTATATTTAAAACTCAAAGGTATAACACATTTTTGTGATGTATGGATTAGATTTATTTTATACATATATTAAAATTTTCAAATACAAGTATAGAAGAATAATAGTAATTAAAAACACATTTAACATTTTAAAATATAGCAAAATAATAATAATTAAAAAATGTTAACATTGAAAACGTTAAGTCACAGTAAATTTATAGTTAATTGAGAAATTACTAAATTTTAAGTTATTAATTAAATATAACAATATCAACAAATAATCCATTATATAGTACATTCAAAATAAAAAATTTAAAATAAATTATTACTCATGAATTCATATAAATGTTAAAAATATATTAGAAAAGAAGACCTTTTAACTTTCTGAGATTTAGTGTTTGGAAAACTTAATTATTTAAACTTTATTCTTCAGCCTAATCAAAGTCGTAAACACCATTACTAGAAGCTTTATGTTTGGTTAAGAACTTTCAATTAAAGTGATCAATGGAAAGCATACAAATTCACAACATGAGATCATTACAATTAGATCCACTTGAGTGAATAACGAGATTGATCCCAGATGTCCCGTCTCCAATACGTTTCTGTTATCAAGTTGCAAAATGCCACCTGCTACCATGTATGTCAAAGATTCATATGCCATTTCAGAAGCTCTAAGTCGTCTCTGAATTCTGCAACCCAACCTCTTTTTATATATGCATTACTTCAATTGCTAGCCTTCGTGAATCATATATCACAGCCTTTGACTAAAATACACATTCATAAAATATCTTGAAGGGTTGAAGCCACTTAAAATCACTGTAATTCAGAGAATTAAAAAAAAAAAGATTTAGCAGCGAGACAACCCAAGGCAAAGCTATCAAATATTGCACTTGACACTTACATATAGGAGAAAGGACAATGACGATGCCAATTGGGTATAAGAAAAACGTTGTTCTTTCCAGAAAGGGTAAAACTGCATTGAAAGATGTAGTCAGTGCATTTCTTCAACATATGACATTGGGGGGATCATGGATCTGCAGATTTTAATCCTACTGACTACTATCACAGTTATTCAACAGCATTAACACCCACACATTGACCAAAGACAAGAAACTGATTGGAGAAACGCAGGTTCAGAAGCAAGCTACTTAACAGTCAGTCCAAACAAGGTTGGAAAGCATTACTCGACCATTTATGATATAGACAAACGGTCTGTGCGCACTCTATTGGATTCTTTTAGTTTCAAAGTTTCTCATTTTAACGGTTCTCATACAAATTATCTCCAGACAGTGACCCTAGAAGAAAATGAAGTCTCTAAATGTAACAAATCAAAAAGGCAAATGAATCTTAATACAAATGCACCGATCACACTAAAGCTGCATGACACAGAAATGCGCGGTAAGGTTATAGTACAGAAAGCTGCAATAAAAACGGGGTAAATATTTGAATGTGAAATGACATAAATAAGCTTACCATCATAGCCCAAAAAGTTGAGATAATGATAGTATGAGGCTGCCACCATGACAAGCAGGTTTGATAGCAAAACAGGGATGAATCCATGAGCAACGAGAATAGGTGAAAGAAAATAATGTATAACTGCAATAGAAACAACAGGAACCTTAAGGTCGCATAACTGGGCTTAATAAAACGTGTCAAGACATATTAAAATGGAACTTACCATAAAGTATGACAAACAATGGAAAGAAAGAATTGCAATGCACATCAAATGCATACAGCCTTCAACCGGGAGAAAAGAAAAGGTCAGCAAAAACTATTTAACTTCACTGTAATATAATATTAAATGAATCTGCTATTTCACATAAAAGTAAATCTAAATGATCTGGAAATAGTCTCATAACTAAAAAACGAAAGTATCCTTTCAGGCAATACTCTCTGATATGGAAACAAGCCTATCCCTTGCAGTCAAAGAAACAACAGAAACATAATTCAAATAATGGAACACAAAGTTTCTAGACTTACCATTCAACTCGTTGTTCAACCACATGACTGTTAGTTGCTTCCTCCCGAAGATATGCATTAGTCAAAAACCTGCACATAATGGATACAGTTACAATAATCTGTACAGGACTCAATCACATTACATAAACAGAGCGACTCCACGACGAGAAGGAATCAACTCTTTTATCAAGCATATATCTGTTCACAAGAACATCCTTTCCCATCATAACAAATCAAAATTTTCATTAACCTAACCATACAACTATTATTTGAATAAGTCACAATACCTAGACCGTGTACTGTTTTGTAAAGTTAGTGCTTGAGCACTGAAACTAAAGTTTCAGGATCATCTTTCCATTTAATATTTCATCTCCGACCCACAGAATCAGGTTACAATAATGAAACAGTTGAATGAATAGAAGACAAAAGTTCCAAGAGTAATTAACAGGAAAATTCAACATTGATAAAATGTAACTTCACTATCAATAGTAAAGCAATTCAGGATAGTGGCTCTTACCAACAAAATGTAGCCAGGATTACTCCTGCGATTAAGAAATGGAAAAGCAGTACTGAAATAACAACAAAAACAGCATGTGCAATACTATGATCATACCTGGCAAAGAAAAGAAGAAAAAAACAATTAACAATTATAGCTTAATACTCTAGACAAGAATTTCAGATCTCATTGAACGACAGTTAAATGGTAAACAGATGACAAAAGTTCGGTGTATTAACAGCTTTTGCTCAAGACAATGCTCAATATCAGAACTGTTACAACCAAAATCAAGTACTGCTATCTCGTGCATGTTATATGTTGCTCAACTTGGAAGAAGATATCAAATGATCAAGATAGCTTCATTATGACTTAACAATGAATATAACCCATAAACGAGTCCCGAAAAGGTTCCTCCTGCTACCATAATGAAGTTCCAATATTTCATCATTAAATGCTTAGGCGACGGTCGACACATTTACACAGTGAAAAGATGTAAATGCGAACAAAAATAATATGGTTGACTTACGCAGCAC
Source organism: Erythroxylum echinodendron (assembly GCA_027575705.1). Classification (NCBI taxonomy): domain Eukaryota; kingdom Viridiplantae; phylum Streptophyta; class Magnoliopsida; order Malpighiales; family Erythroxylaceae; genus Erythroxylum; species Erythroxylum echinodendron. Next base: position 39,015,725 of record JANZXR010000171.1, read on the forward strand.
AATAAGCCAATGTCGCAACTACCAATAGGAGACTGCAGATTACAACAAAAGCAGGGTCGTCACGAGCCCATTGATTCTTAGTTTCTGAGAACAGATAGAAAAATAACAATATTTCAAATTCCTCTTCAAGAATCCTCTTTAAGATTGCAAAAACTTACACCCACGGCAAGTGTCTTAAGACAAATTCAACTTACACCTTCTCAACACAAAGATCAAGTCTACAGTTCTAAGATCTCAACAAAAGCATCCTACCCCCAAACATGTTTGTAATTGCTTTTGTTTTAGGAGGAGGAGTGATTTATATATAAGTTGAAATCTTGAATACTTTATCATATATAAACTACTCTTATCTCTTTGATCATTTTCAACGTGGGACTTGTTAATCATTTTGACACTTCCCCTAACATCGGACATTTTTTTTCCTCATTTTACAAAGTCATCCAAGCACTATTCCGTATGATGAATAGAGTAACTAGATTGGATTATTTGTATGTATATATTTAGAAATTAGTACCTGTAGTGATCTCTCCCTATAATTGAGAGATTTGGGAGATTTGATAGTTAAGAATATCCCTTAATTATAGCTAGGTTTTTGTATATATATATCATAGAAATCATATGTACAGATGATCAAGTTCAATGTAGTTTTCTTCACTATTTTCTTCATGGTATCAGAGCCCTCTCTAATTTACGGGCCTGTTCTTTATCCTGAAATTTTTTGTTCTTGTCTGTTCCTCTCTATTCGGAACAATGAGTGGCTGAGTTAGTACTTGCCCAAAAACAACGTCCTTTTCTTCTCACAGCTCACCCAATCTGGTCAAGAACCAACTGACGACCCTACCTATGACAGACCCGACATCACCAGTGCAGCCATGCACCACCGCAGACTGACAGCTTTCGACGCATGTAAAGTCCACGCGCCACCCTCTGGCCATCTTTCCGTCTCAAATCTTCGACCACCAGTGCCGTCGGCTCCTGTTCACCCTCTCTGAAGTGTCTGACCTCTGGTAGCCCATCGGAAAAAGCACCAAAAGTTTCTGGATGTTTCTAAACCCATCTGTTGGCATATTTTTCATTGTCTTGAGTGTTTTCTGTAGCTGATAAATGGAAAAAGGTAACTCTTTCAAGTTCTGATAACCCTTCACTTCAAATCAGTCCTGTGAAACTTGATGGGACCAATTATTTTGCTTGGTCAAGATCTTGTTTGTTGTTCATCAAAGTTTTCATTGTCTTGAGTGTTTTCTGTAGCAGATGAATGGAAAAAAGGTGACTCTTTCAAGTTCTGATAACCCTTCAAATCAGTCCTGTGAAACTTGATGGGACCAATTATCTTGCTTGGTCAAGATCTTGTTTGTTGTTCCTCAAAGCTAGAGGCTTATAAGGTTACATTCACGGTGATAGTTAGAGGCTTGATGTCAATAATCCTGATTATAACCATTGGGAGTCCGAGAATTCTCTTGTGATGTCGTGGCTTATAAATTCAATGCAACCGGAGATTGCTAGGACGTATTTGTTACTCGACAAAGCAATAAAGATTTGGCAAGCTGCTTCCCTAACATACTCTCAAGTAGGTAATAAAGGACAAATTTTTAATATTCATAATAAACTGCGTAACACGAAGCAGGGAGATATGACTGTATCACAGTATTTCGCGGAGTTATTTGGATTGTGGCAGGAACTAGATTATTATCAAGATTTCAAGCAGAATGCTCAAAAGATGCAACTAAATTCCAGAAAATGATAAAAGAGGATCGAGTATTTGATTTTTTAGCGAGTCTCAACCCGGAATATGGTCAAATAGGAAAAGAAACTTTCCCTTCAGTACAACTTGCATATTCTCTTGTTTAGCAAGAAGAAAGTAGAAGAAATGTTATGTTACATACAGCCATTATTGAGAAAGCAGGGTTAGTGGCTAGTTCTACTGAGAAGCCAAATTTTGATAAGGATTGCTCACACTATGATTATTGTGGGAAACAATGCCATACCAAAGCAACCTGCTAGAAACTGCATGGACGACCAAATCAGAGTCGTGGAAAACACGGCGACTCAATGGTAAAAGGCCGTGCTAACTTGGCTAAATGGAATGAAGCATCTAAAGCAATGTTAACTGGAGTTTTATCCAATGAGGAACTTCAGAACTTAAGACATCTTCTCTCAAAACCGGACTCTCCTTCCACATTTGGTAGATCAAATATTGCAAAATCAGGTATTGTGTCCTCAAATCCTAAAGATAAGCCTTCGATTATAGACTCTGGATCTAACAGACATATAAAAGGCTGTTAAAACAAATTTTTAACATATTCTCATAGAAAAAGGGGATAATGTTAGAATAGCTGACAGGTCTTTTACCTCCGTATCTAGTACAAGTTTTGTTACCTGTACTTCTAATATCACTTTATCATCAGTTCTTCACGTACCTTGTTTTCCTATTAATCTTCTCTCTGTCAGTTCTATCACTAAGGATCTTAATCGCAAAGTTGAATTTTTTCCTAACTATTGCGTTCTTCGGAACCTCCACATAAGGCAAAGGATTGGAACTGACAGACTGCAAGATGGCATATACATCTTGGAAGAAAATCCCACGATAGTTGCTCATCAAGCATCTCTTGGGAATGATGTGATCAATAAGGAAATTCTACAATGGCATAGGCGATTAGAACATCCCTCGTTTTCTGCTTTAGAAAAATTATATCCAAGCTTGTTTAAAAGAACTTCTTTTAATTCTTTGTTTTGTGAAGCATGTGAACTTGCCAAACACATGAGAAGTTCTTATCATTTATCTAATAATAGAAGTTAGGTGCCTTTTATGACAATTCACTCCGATGCTTGGGATCATACTCAAAATCAATCTCTTTCTGGCCATAGATGGTTTGTGACCTTTATTGATTAGTGCACAAGATTAACTTGGGTTTATTTCATAAAAGCCAAGAATGAAGTGTTTTCGTCCTTTCAATCTTTTCATAAAATGACTTGTACCCAACATGATGCTAAAGTTAAAATCTTGAGATTTGATACTGGACTGGAGATATGGATGGAAAATTTCATGCTTATCTAGATTCCTATGAAATAATACATAAAACCAGTTGTGCCTATACTAGTGAACAAAACAGGGTTGTGGAAAGGAAGAATAGACATATTCTAGAGGTAGCTCGATCACTCATGTTCACCATGAATCTTCCAAAGGCATATTGGGATGATGTCGTCCTTTCAACTGTCTATCTTATCAATAGAATGCCACTTCGAATTCTGGACTTTAACAGGCTTGTAGAAATTGTGCAAGGTAAAAATTTGTATATTGTACCTCCAAGAATATTTGGGTATATTTGTTTTGTTCATGCTCAGAATGTAGGCAAGTTGGAGCCTAGAGCCTTGAAGTGTGTGTTCGTTGGATACTCTCCCACGCAAAAAGGATATAAGTGTTATCACCCTCCGTCTACGAAATACTTTGTAAGTATGGATGTCACTTTTTTGGAGTGTGAGCCCTATTTCTCCATACATCAAAATCCTCTTCAAGGGGAGAATGAGAGTGAAGAGGTGTTGCTTGATAATATAATCCAGGGAGAGAGAACACTTCAGGAGGAGAAAACTAGTCTAATTCAGGAGGATCGAAGCAGGTTCTTAGATAAACCAAATTTGCAAACATATTCAAGAAGAGAAAGGACAAAAAAAGTCATCGTGCAGTCTATGCCATTCTCTTCTTCCAAAAACACTGGTGAGTTAGAATACGATTTATCTAATGATTTAGATAAGCATATTGCTCTTCGAAAAGGTGTTAGAACTTGTACTAAGCACCTAATTTCTAACTTTGTTTCCTATGACTCACTATCTCCTCCCCATAGAACCTTTGCCTTATCTATTTCCTTTGTGTCTATTCCACAGGATTGGAGAGAAGCAATGGAAAATTTCCATTGGAAAGAAGCTATGGTGGAGGACATGAAAGCTCTGGCAAAAAATGAGACCTGGGAACTCGTCACTGCTCCAGAAGGAAAAAAGACAGGTGGCTGCAAATAGATATTCACAGTAAAGCAGAGATACAAGGAGAGATTGCTAACCAAAGGCTTTACTCAACATATGGAGTGAACTATCAGGAAACCTTGCTCTTGTTGCTAAGATGAATATAATCAAAATTCTACTCTCTTGTGCAGCTAACTAAGATTGGGACTTACAACAGTTTGACGTTAAAAATGCTTTCCTCCATGTGGATCTGGAGGAGGAGGTGTATATCGAGATTCCTCTCGGGTTTAAAGATGAGAAGACACAAGGAAAGGTTTGTAGGCCAAAAAAGGCCTTATGGGCTCAAGCAATCACCCAAAGCATGGTTTGAAAATTTCAATCGAGCCATGATTTTCCTTTGGTTATCACTAGAATAATGCGAATCATACCCTATTTATCAAGCATTCCCAAGGCAAGATCATGCTTCTCATTGTCTATGTTGATGATATTGTAATAACGGGAAGCAATACAGAAAAGATGGTTAGGCTAAAGAAACTCCTTGCTCATGAATTTGAAATTAAGGATCTAGGGCAGTTGCAATATTTCTTGGGAGTTGAAGTCGCTAGATCAAGAAAAGGAATCTGTAATTCCCAAAGGAAATATGTTCTAGACTTGTTAGAAGAAACTGGTATGACAGGTTGTAAACCAGCTAAATCTCCTATCGAGAACAACCACAAACTTCAAGCGAGAATAGGTACGTCAATAAACATGGGAAGATATCAGAGATTAGTTGGGAGACTCATCTATCTCTCTCACACCAGACCAGACAAAGCATATACAGTTAGCTTGGTGAGTCAGTATATGCATGATCCACGAGATCCACACTTACAGCCTATATTTTGCATCCTGCACTATCTGAAGTCTGCACCAAGAAAAGGCCTTTTGTTCACTAACAATGGTCACCTTAAGATAGAAGCATTTACAGATGTTGGTTGGGCTGGATCTCCAGATGTAGGAGGTCAACTACTGGTTACTGTATGCTCATAGGAGGAAATATAGTCACTTGGAGAAGCGAGAAATAGAATGTAGTTGCTAGATCCAGTGCAGAAGCAGAATACAAAGCTATGACACAAGGTGTACGCGAACTCTTGTGGGTAAGAAAGTTGATGAATGAGTTACAACTGATGGATGAAGGAAGTTTATCCATCTACTTTGATAACAAAGTTGCCATTAGCTAGCTCACAATCCTGTTCAGTATGATAGAACAAAACACATAGAAATCGACCAACACTTTGCAATGGAGAAACTTGTGGATGGTTTTTTACACTTATCCTATGTGGGGTCTAATGAACAACTAGCATATGTCTTCACCAAAGGACTCTAACACTTTGTAATGCAGAAACTTGTTGATGGTTTACACTTATCCTATGTGGGATCTAATGAACAACTGGCATATGTCTTCACCAAAAGACTCTACAACAAGCATTTTCACAATCTTGTTTGCAAGTTGGGCATGTATGATATTGTTATGACCAGCCACGTGAACCACTCCCAGGGTAAGCTATTCAAGGGACAAGTATATCAAAGATGTGGAATGAAAGTGGGAAGTTGAAGAGCAAGTATATCAGAGACGTGGCATGAAAGTGGGAAGTTAGTTGATTGGGTAGCTTAGTTGAAATATTATTAATTCTGCTTTAATCATTCGATTCAGATGGAAGAAAATCAAATAAACATTCATCTCCTCAAAGTTTACAGGTTGATTTCCCAAGTAACCGCCCTATAACTTCATCTCAGCTTCGGGAACATAACAAATATCTATGCACCAACTTGAGGGGGAGTGTTGAATAGAATAATTAGATTGGATTATTTCTGTGTATATATTTAGAAATTAATATCTGCAGTGATCTCTTCCTATAATTGAGAGATCTATCCATATAACTGGGAGATTTGATAGTTAAGAATATCCCTTAATTGTAGCTAGGTTTATTGTATATATATATCGTAGAAATCATATGTACAAATAATCAAGTTCAATATAGTTTTCTTCACTATTTTCTTCACTGTAAAGTACATATCTTACTCAACCAAGTTCTTAGTCCAACTAAGGACTCATATTATACTCAGAATCTGCAAACACATTTTTATTCAAACATTTTGTTCGAATCAAGTTTGTTTAATGTTTGTAAACAATAATTAATTCAAACTTATTGTTTGAATAACAATTTTTTACTCAGACATTGGCTTCCACAACCCACTTTGGTTCCATGAAAAACTTCAACAGAAGTCATATGCACACAAGGTGTTTGCTGAAAATTCGAAGAAGAAGGATCAGCATTTATCGAGATAGAATCTCCAGAAGAAGGCAAGCTACAGAGTTCAATTCACTAATCAAGTGACGTCAATCTCAAAATATCTGGTGCTTTCTACTTATAAATTCCAGCTCACATTTGGCTTCCAAAGCAATTTTTGTAGCCCTAGACCAGGACCAAAATTTATATTTCATAGTGCTGCACTCAATGTGCCAAAGTGAACAAATTCTCTACAATGGTTCCTTGAACTTCCCACTTCAGTAGTTTCTTTTCTTTAGAGGTCTGCATCTCCATCTATCAATCAACTTCACAATTGAATTAAGCAGGATCACAATTTCTTTAAAACTGCTCTCATCTATGTGAGATTTCTTATTGTTTTTATTTCAGGAGGATTGGTGGTTTATATATAAGGAATCCATATCTTAACCCAAAAACAACGTCCTGGGTTAAGAATGCTTTATCATATATAAACCACTCTACGTGGGCACGACAAAATTTTCTAAATCTATTATGAATGATCCACATACATAATCATGCAAAGCAAATACAAAGACTATTTCGAACACTGAACAGGAGGAAGATCAGAAAGTGGATGTTCAGCGAAAATGAACTTACGCTTGTGATACTTAGTGTGCTGATAGCTGCCCTGCCGCAATCATACCGCACCGCACAAGATGCATCATCACGAAATTAGGAACTCTTTTTCTCAATTAACAAATGATAAAAATGGAAAATAGAAGCCAAACGTACACAATTTTAGGGGAGGTGCAAAGGTGAAGCATTTGCCAGAAAGTATATTCAATATCCATTTGTTGCCACTAACACCAAAAACAAACAAATAATTAAATCGCAAGACCCTAATTTTAAACAGCTCCGATCCAATTTGGGCTGAGTCGAGAGAAAGAGAAGATGACAACCTTAACGATTCGACGGAGATACTGAGGGAAGATGGGATTGGGACGAGATGAGGAGGACGAAGCACGTCCTCTCGCAGACGTTGGCAACATCTACTTAGTTGTTAGATTTCGTAGTTCTTGACCGGAGATCTGCGGAGGAGCCTCCAATCTCTCTGGCACAGAGCTTTCAGACGTAAAACGACGACGACGCCTTATGCCTCTGCATCAACTTTTTGTCCTCTCTTTCGTGAAGTTTCTTCCAGGAAGGATTAGCTTATTGGACCCACCAAACTTTGGGCCTATTTGTTCCTAATGGACTTAACGGAGTTAGTTACACTAACAAACATCTCTAATACTGAACGAAATTTTTTAATGGAAGTAATATTTATAATTGATACTTTTTAGGTATATGCTAAACAATTCTTTTGATTAATGCATATAATACCCCTATGAATTAATTATATACCTTAATTAAATTATTTGAATTAATAAACTTAAAACCTAAAGATTCAAATAACTTAAAATCCTCGACCACTCTTTAAGAATTTAGAAAAGCATTATTTAAAGATTAATACAATTAAAAAACTTAACTAGTTCGTTCAGTTTAATCTTAAAATTTTAAACAATTCAATTTTTTTGATTTATTTTTTAATTTTTCATTTTGATTTATTTTAATAATTATTGTTGTTAAAATCGATCAATTTGTTAATTAATCTATTAATTTTCATAAATTAATATTTTTTAAACTAAAATAAATCTATTAATTTTCATTTAACAATATCTTTTTTAATTAAACTTCAAATTCTTTTATAAATAAAGACAAATTTTTAACCATATTTCAAATTTTTTAATTTTATTCAATATTTGAAAATTTTTATGACAGTTTAATATTAGCTGAATATTTTAAATTTTGAATCTCTTGTCTTACTTGTTTAAGTTTCAGTCTAGTTTTTAAAATATTGCTCTAAATTTTTAAAAATAATATAAAATTATCTAATTAAAAATAGGAAGATTTCATTTAGTTAGGAATAACAAATTATACATTACTCTTTAATTTTTAAGAATATAAAATTATATAGTGCTTAATTTTTAAAAATTTTTAATTTAATAACTAATTTTAAAAAATATATTTTTAATCCAAATAACAAAGAGAATATACTTAACACGAAAAGAATATTTTCCTTAATTTTCCCCATAATTAGTTTATGTTTAGTCACCTAGCGACTGCCAACTTCACCAACCGCCTTAACTGAACGAACAAGTTTAATCGAGTACAGAGTCCTAGTACACAATCGTACAAGTTCCGTCACTCAGTAGAGAACAAACCTTATGCAGCCAACTATGTAAAAGGAAAATTAAGAAGTTGATATTTTAACTAAACCGTAAAGCAGTCCAAGAAAAGCTTTTTTTTTTTTTTCCTTCTTCATCTCATAAGCTCCTGCCTTCTAGACTCCGTCGCTCTCTTTCACTCTCTGTATATATACATCTAAATAATGATTCAAATTTACCAGATCGTGAATTTGAAATCAACTAAAATAATTATTCTTGAGTCTTGTCCAATGCTATTTTTAACCCCTTTGTTCTCGACCAAAAGGGTCCCCTCTTTTACCAATTGCCGCCATGTACTCGCTCACTTCCTTCTTTATCATGTCCTGTATAACTGCTAACATTTCGGCCCCAAACGCCGTCGTTTTGCATTCGAAAGACTTTTGTGATATTTCTTTTTGAGACAACTCTTGCCTTGCGGACTCTGTCCCGGGTAGAGAGAGCGAGAGAACCGTCGAGACTTCGTCGTTGATGGTCCTAGTTTTAGCTCGTGATTCTGACTCCACCTGATCAGAAGCTAGCGGCGTTAACGGCAGTCCGCAGTCGCTAACGTCGGATCCAGATGGAGTTGGACTTTGAGATTGAGGAGTCAAAACCGTTACGGCGTCTGGCTTTTTCAACGGCGGTTGTTGCTCTTGCTCTTCGATCAAACCACCTTCCTCAATGATCGCCGAGTATTTTCTCTTCAATGTGGAGTTCCAGTGGTTCTTAACAGCGTTGTCGGTTCTGCCATTCAGGAATCGTGCTATCGTGGCCCACTTGTTACCATATTTGGCGTGAGCTCTCATTATGATCTCGTCTTCCTGTTGCGTGAAAGACCTGTGCTCAACCTCCGGCGAAAGTTGATTACACCAACGAAGCCGGCAAGATTTCCCCGATCGACCGGGTATCGACTTGGAGATCAATGACCAGTTACGCGCTCCGTGCCTTTGCACCAGAGTCCGCAATAAATGATCTTCTTCAGGACTCCATGGTCCTTTAACCCGATCTAGAGTCGATTCTTGATCCATTAACACGAAACCACACAGAACAGATACACAGAGAAACGGAGGTTTTGTACGAGAGGAGTCCTGTTACGAGGGAGGAAGAAGACGTTTATATAGGAAGCGTTAGGGTAACCGGTAAAACCTGCAAAAAATACAGGTAAGAGGCGTTATTGGAACGGGTTTTGTTCAGTTACCAGTTCAGTATAAAACAGCTGTATAATGCGCTTTAATTTCTGAGAATCTAACCAAAATCTCGGGCGAATTTGAAAATTTTTAAAACTCTTTTCTTCTTTTATTTCCTTACAGGTGACCGTTATGGTTACAGTTATAGAAAATATCGCGAGAAATTAGAGGGAGAAAATTGGCGGTTAAAGGCCGAACCTAAGAGGATAAGTTTGACTGGAGAAGCCAGGCTGGAGAGCATTTACTTGAAGGATTTTGATTTTTGATATTTTTTATAGGACCTATTCCGACGTGGACAAACGACAAAAGCGTGTTTGCTTGTTTGAGAATTGAAGACGGTTTATAGATGAGCTGGCAAAGTACTGCCACATCAGCGGCATTCTAACGCCAATTTCATTGTGTTTTATTTACCTAATTTTCTTTTACTAGGAATTAAACCAATAAAAACTATCATCATAAAATTAAATAGAATTAAATTATTTAAACTATGATTAAAATAAATTCTTATTATCCATCGAAAAATATGAAATTTAATTAAAAAATTATTAATTGAAAATTAATTAATTTATTTTAGTTCATAAGAACCTATTAATTTAAAATTTTTAATTAATTAATTAAATAACTGATCAGTTTTTAATAACAACAGTTATTAAAGTAAATATAACTAGAAAATTTGAAAATCAAACAAAAAATTAAAAGGTTCAAGATTTTTACAGTTAAATGTGCGGAATCGGTTGAATTTTTTAATCACTAATAATAATAAACTATTGATATTTTATATCAAAAATTAATATTTGAATTTAGAATTACTATTTTAAGGAGAATTTTAATTATTTTGCTCTTTTTTAAAAAAAAATTTCTCGACTAATTGAAAATGAGCTCAACATATGATAATAATTCTTAGTTTAAAAATTTTGATTTATTATTTTTCGTATAGTTAGAAGTATATATCTTTTATTGAAGAGCATATATGTATATTATATACATTATTATATGCCATCTGATGCAAGCGATTGCAGATACTCTTTGAGTAATGGAGTGTGACATAATTAAGAGGATTATCTTACGACCAATACGCACATGTAAAGGAATAATCGAGGATGTTTCATTATAAACACTAAGTGATCTTTTAAACCTACAACAATGGAATCTGACATTGCTTTCCCTAGGCAACTTCACATGTGTTCGCATTCATTACAAATGGTTGGGAAAGAATCTCAGCTATACAAACTGTTGATATTTGCAAAATGGATACAAAATAAAATAATATACACCAAGTTGCAATTATTAATTTCATTTCGCAGTTAAACACTAACGATTCACCAGTGACCATTCTAAGCTTTGCCAGAATCAAGTTTCCCAAAAAGGAGACAGGATACACACAACCACCCATATCTGCATAAAATATATAAAACATGGTGTGTTAATTAGGCAGTATCAGTATGAAAATGTTTGAAAAGTGTGACGGTAAACAATGAGTATTGGAAAAAGATGGTACACACGTGGTAGGGAACTATCCAGGATGTTTCGTTTTGGTTGTGATTTCCCAGACTAGAATCAAGGCCAGGTTTGCTTTTCCTAGGCACAGCACATGTTTTTATGTCCTAATTGATTGCATCTAAGAAGGGCACTGCTGTACTGCTTCTCTCTCAACCCAGCATAGTCTGTATAATAAGATAGGATTCCCATTGAAGAAGCTATACATATACAATGATACTCCTCATCCAGTTCTGAAATGTAATGCCAGAATCTGCAGAATAATTTGGTAGGCAGGTCATTCATTAGGAAATTAACCAGCGGTTAGAGCACATGTGAATGAATCTCTCCAACCATATCTCCTTGGATGTCTTCCCGCTTTACAATTAGCTATACCTTGCTCATATTTTCTTCCTGACTTGTCTATCTCTTCAACTAGAATTTTTAGCCACCCTAGCTTCTGTTTGATACTATTACAGTACCACCTCGCTTATTGTTGACTCTGACAGGCTTTTTCCAAATGTTTGCCCCAAAATATATCGCTCAGTATCCTTAAAGGTTCCTCTAAAGTTTTCACCAATTGCACGACACTTTCAAAAGTCTATCTTTTCGAATGTTTCATCGTCTATTGCTTATCAAGATAACGCACTCACATGTACCCCACCATTCTACTACTATCTTTCTTCCTTAAACATTGAGATACAATCATTAATGTCATTACTATCTTTCCCATTAAGACATATATGCCATGCTATAATTTTCTTTTCATCCATACAATAAAGTGACCCAATAAATGATCTAAGTCAACAGGTTGAAGTTCAGGAGAAAAATAGATCCCGATTATTATGACCGGATTCATATCGGGTTTGTGATGGGGAAGCTTGATATAGAAGCTATATATAAAGGTTAAGGTCTCCTGCAATTGCTCATATCATTTGTAAGGATATGAATCCTCTAACCCGTTAAGAGCGCTTACGTTTTGAGAAACTGTAGAAAGACATTAACTACGTGTCGATGATCATATTTCGTAAAGATCCGGAGAGATTAGAACTCTTTTGGAACCCGAAAATTGCTTCGAAAGAAGAGATAAAACCAAAATCAAGTATTCTGCATTTCTTTCATTTTTTTAACCCTTTCATGAAAGATCCGGGATACGTAATAAGGTCTATACTATGTATTATACATGGTATCAAAGCGGTTACGTGATTGGGTTGCTAGAAACGAAGGTTTTTTGGTTTTCATCTCATATGGTTTTCTACAGTTTTTGATTTGTTTTTCGGTTTTTTTTGCATATATGATTACGTAAAAGTGGTATACATAAGGCTAGTTATAAAAAATGGTCAAAAACTGGCCAAAAGGAGCGAAAAAGGACTCTCGAGTGCTGAAAATCTCCCTTCCCAGCAGATGGTGACAGCACCGTCAATATAATAACCGTCTGGGGAAGGTTTGGTTGGCGCGTGAAACCACCATGTCGTTACACCCGGAGCATGGGACGGCATGCACTCGCATCGGTCCCAACACGTCGATGACAAGGATTAAGACACGTAGAGGCGCATGCAACGCATGAGCAATATAGTGAATCCATGCATGCGCATAGAGGGGTCACGTGCTGCGCACTTGCCAGATGCGTCTGGCTAGCACCGATGCTTGCCCCGTTTCACGCGCACGCTAATGCCTGCTGACATCAGTGCTATAGTGATGCTGATGTCAAACCAGGAAGAAATTTAAAAAATTTTCTCAGAAATTTCCATAAAGTTACAATGGGTCTTTTTGGGTCAGTTTTCAGGTAGGGGAAATTTTAAAAAAAGATTTTTCAATTTTTTGGATTTATTACGTTGGTAGTTGGATTCCGAAAAAGATTTAAAGCTTTTTTAAGCTAATTTTGAGTGCATTTTTATACTCCACACTGCACATAAAGGAGACACTTAAAATTTTATGTCTTATGTGGTACGTTTGATATTCAAGAAAGTACAATAATCACCTTTATTGAGAAATTTTTTTGAACAAAAATTTCAAATAAAGTTTAAAGACGATGTTTTTAGTACTAGTATGTGATTAATTAACTGTGCATTTGGTTTTTTGCATTTATAGCTTATTTTCACGTACATTATACCTATATAGAATGTGAGGATGATATAAAGATGTATCATTTGTGTTTGTGGACTTTCTAGAGTACTGATGATAATGTAATCATCAAAGTGACCTTTCGAGTTAGTATTTTGAATTGTTCTGCTCACATGTTGGGGAATGTCTCTGACCTTATGTTTGGTTATTCTACCCAAAGGTATTGGCCTTACATAGGGTTTTGAGATGTTCATAAAGCATTAGATAGAGGAAAGTCATTGCTTAAATAATCTATTCATCCAAAGGTGATAGTTTCATAAGAGTTGATGATTTGTACTCTGATCGCTTTTGTGTAAGGCTCTAATTGCATATATTATGTATTCAGCCCAAAGGTGTTTCATAATATGTGTGATTGGATTCTTGGTATATATACTACTTTAATGCTTTAAATATCTTTGTTATTTTGCATTTTTTATTGATCTTTACATTGTCTTTTATATTTTGCAGTCACCTTTTCTGCAAATAACAAGGTTGTCACGATTAAAAACTTAACTGGTTTCAATTTCAAGAAGTGAAAGAAGGATGTTGAGTTTGCCCTAGAGATGGCTAGGCTTGTCAAAATGAGCCCGGCCCATATGCCGGTCAACTATTTTTGGTCCGGTTTGACCGGCCCGTGGGCCGGGCCACATGCCAAGTATGCATGGCCAGCGGGTAGAGGGCGGACGGGCCGCGTGCAGGCCCGTGGCCAGTGAAATAGTGGATGGGCCGAATCGTGGGCCGGTCCGACGCCAGTGGCCCGCCCACCACAAAAAATAATTATTTATTAAAAAATTAATAAATAATTTAAGTAAGTTAAAAATTTGTAATTAATATAGTTCATAATTTTAACAATAACTTTTAACTTGTTAACTTATTAACTTTTCATATAA
>JANZXR010000171.1:39029926-39046433 GCA_027575705.1 Erythroxylum echinodendron
ACATATGTTGTAAATATGAAAAATAAAATAAAAAAGTTTATAATTTATTAATTTTAAAAAATAAAACAACAATTTTTAAAGTTTATTTTTAAAATAATTTATTTTAAAATTTTGGGCCAAAACAGCCCGCGAGCAGCCAGTGGCCCGGGCCATGGGCCTCTCCGCGGGCCCCCACTTCTGCGGGCCATTTCGGCCCCCATGGGCCAGGCCACTAGCCGGCCCTTTGCTGCCCACCCGCCCGTGGGTCGAAATGGCCCGAGGGAAATTTTCAATGGGACAGATTGGGCCGTCGCAGGCCTGGGCCCGGCCCGGCCCATTGACATCCTTAGAGATGGCTGATGTTAACATGTCAATGCATATCAAGAGGCCTTCTCCACTTACTGATACCAACTCGAAAGCTGATAAGCAGCAATGGCAATCTAGGAGCCGTCAAATAGGATATGATATTTGATCATCAAGAGATTGATCCTAGATCATTTGCTTAGTGGATTGGCAGATATGTTCATAGCGAAGGAGTTTATGGATAGCATTTCCTAGAGGTACAAGATGTCTTCTCATGCAGAGCAGAGCGCCTTGATTAAATAACTATTCTCCATGAGGTATACAAGAGAAGGAGACATTATAGAGTATATCATTAGGATGGTTCACCTTCAGAACAGGCTGAAGGCACTAGATATACCTATTTCTGATAGACTCATAGTGCATCAGACACTAAAAACTCTCTTTTGAGAGTTTGAGATGATGGCTATCTCCTACATCTCTCAAGACGAGAATTGGAACATCAATGCCTTGATTTCCCGGTGTGCTACGACTAAGAAGAAGATTAAGAGTTATCCTCATACAGCCATGTTTGCAACTGCCAAAGGTAAGGGGAATGCTAAACCCCAACAGCCTAAGGGTAAGGGTAAGAAACTCAAACCCTCTCCATAGATTCAAACTGGATAGTCCAACATTGCTAAGGGCCTACATGACATAAAAGAGTATGATGTGCTTCTTCTGCAAGAAGAAGGGGCATAGAAAGGCCGATTACCTAAAGTACAAGCTGTGGAAGGTTAAGCAGTAACTGTCAGGTAACTCATTGGCTTATATGATTCATCACTCCAATATAGCAATAACCACATCAAGTTCTTTGTAGTTAGATAGTGGAGCTTCTAATCATATTGCTTTCATAATACAGGGGTTCAAATTTAGGAGAAGGCTGACTAAAGGAGAGGAGAAATTGATGGTTGGCAATAATAAAAAGTGGATGTTTTGTTTGTAAGAGATGTAGGTTTAAACTTTGATATGGGGTTTGTATTAGTTTTACGAAACACGTTTTATATACTGAACTTAATCTCTGTATCAGTTTTGGACAAAGAGGGCTATCGTTTTGTATTTGATACTTCGGTTGTAAATATTTCTATCAATATAAGACATGTAAGAACCGCCTTCTTATCCAACGAATTATATAGAACGTGTCTGACTCCTAACGAAATGTACGCCTCTTCTTATGTTGCTGAACCTGTTACTTGAAAGAGAGCCTTTATAAAGGAAACATCGTACATGTTGTGGTATAAACGTCTTAGCCACATTTCCAGGGAGAGGATTGAGAGATTGATAAAAGATAACATTCCCCCAACTCTGGATTTCAGTGATCTGAAAACATATATCGGTTGTTGTAGGGGTAAGTTGACCAAGATAAAGACAAAGGGCACAACTCGTGCTTCTAGTTTATTGGACCTCATACATACAAACATTAGTGGTCCCTATACAGTCATGTTATGCAATGCTAGATATTTTATGACATTTATAGATGATTATTCCTGCTATAGTTATGTGTTCTTACTTAAAGAGAAGTCTGAAGTTCTTGATAAGTTCAAGATCTTTAAAACTGAGGTTGAGAACCGATTGGAAAAATCTATAAAGATAGTCAAATCTGACAGGCGGAAATACTATGGCAGACATGGGATTATAGAACAAACAAAAAGGTCCGTTTGCCAGGTATTTGGAATCATTTAGAATAGTGAATCAGTTCATTATGCCAGGTAGTCCTGAGCAAAATAGTGTGGCCGAAAGGCACAATTGCACCCTAAAGGACATGATGAAGTCAATACAGAGCAAGACTAACCTACCCGAATACCTTTGGGTTGAAGACATCAAGATGGCATTGTATATCTTAAATAGAGTCCCAAGGAAGTCAGTGCCAAAGATGCCTTTTGAACTTTGGGTTAGAAGGAAGCCAAGCTTTGCATACATTTGTGTGTGAGTTTGCCCTATTAAGGTAAGGTTATATAATCTTTATAAGAGTAAATTGTAGCCTCGTTCCCCTCGTTGCTATTTGATAGATTATCCCGACCACTCTCAGGGCTACAGATTTTACGGTAAAGAAGGAGGGGCTAGAATAGTAAAATCGCAAACGACTAAGTTTCTGAAATACGATGTCCATAATGAAGGAGGATTCTCACTTCCTCCAAAAGATAGCAAGATAACTAATACGATTATTAAGTATCTGGCTCTCATACAATCAGTCCCAGTGGATGAAGGTTTGAATACTAAGTCTATGCAGACATAGGGACCTATACCTATTCAGGAAGAGGTTTCTGACGTACAAGAACCTATGCAATTGCGCAGATCCACTAGATAAAGGTGACCTACTATCTCATCAGATTACATAGTCTATTTAGGTGAGCACGATTATGACATAGGACATGTTATGGATTCAATTTTTTTTCACAAAAACCATTTTTGGATCGAGCAATGAATGATGAAATGCAGTCTATGAGGTATAATAAGGTATGAGAGTTTGTTGATTTACCTCAAAATTGCAAGCATGTTAGTTGCAAATGACCATTTAAGACCAAGAAGGACACACGTAGTCAAATTGAGTGATTTAAGACGCGTTTAGTTGCCAGGGGATTTACTCAAAGAGAAGGAGTTGACTTTAATGCCACCTTTTCTCCTATATCCTCAAAGAATGCATTTAGAGTGATTATGATAATAGTAGTTCATTATGACATGGGGCTACATTAGATGGACGATAAAACCGCTTCCTAAATGGTAAACTTTATGAGAAGGTCTACATGGAGCAACCTGAAAGATTTCAGGATCATTATGCAACTAACAAGGTTTATGAGTTGACTAAATCTATATACGGTTTGAAACAAGCTTTCAAATAATGGTACCTAAAATTTGATGAGGTTTTAGCCTCATTCGGATTTGTGGAAAATAAAGTTAAAAGATGCTTATACTATAAGGTTAGGGGGAGTAAAGTTATCTTCATATTATTGTACGTGGATGATATCTTGCTCGCGTCAAATGATTTGATCATGTTGTATGAGGTAAAACAACTTTTGGTGAAACACTTTCACATGAAGGATTTAGGTGAAGCATCTTTTGTCTTCGGTATACAAATTCACCAGGACAGATCTCAACATTCATTAAGCCTCTCACAAAGAGCATATATTGAGCGAATGCTACAAAGGTTTAATATGGCTGAATGTAAACCTGTTGTAGCACCTAACTCTCATGGCGAGAGATTATCTTTGGCACAATGTCTAAAAATGAAGTTAAGAGAGAGGCTATAAGGAATGTCCCGTACTTTAATGTAGTTGATAGCTTGATATATGACTAAGTGTGCACTAGACCAGACATTGCATTTGCTGTTAGACTACTGGGTCGATATTTGGCTAACCCATATGTGGTCAATTGGAATGCAGTTAAACGAGTGTTGAGATACCTAAAGGATACCAAGGATTATAAGTTGACATACAGAAAAGTCAACGATTTAAACCTCACAGGTTATACAGACTCCAATTTTGCTATATATCTGGATGATTGCAAATCCACTTCAGGGTACATTTTTATGTTGGCAGATGGTGCAGTATCAAAAAAGAGCGTCAAACAGACATTGGTAACTTCTTCGACCATGCATGCAGAGTTTGTTGCATGTTATGGAGCTGCTACACAAGTGGTTTGGCTTAGAATTTTGACTTATGAGTTGTTTGTGGTAGATTTGATAGCTAGACCCATTCAGTTATATTGTGATAATTTTGCTGTGGTATTGTTTAGTAACAACAACAAGAATATTACATGGTCTAAACATTTAGAGGTTAAATACTTGACCATAAAGGAGTTGATTCAGAAAGGCGACGTTGAAGTGAAGCATATTAGGACTAAGGAGATGTTAACTGATCCATTGACTAAAGGACTTCACCCATTAGTATTTATTAAACGTGTATCTGGTATGGGCACGTTAAGGTCCTTGATAGCAATAGTTAGGGACCATTGTATTTGTTTCTTAAATGTTTGTACATTTTAATGTATTATGGTGCTATGGTTATTTATTAATATAGATGATCATCTTTTTATCCTCAGTAATAACTGTTCTTGTATATAGTCATAATGCATAATAAAGTCTTAAGATTTGTGTCAATCTTAAGCACTTAAAGATCATTGGTCATATATACAAATTGACCTTGAGCCTATATCATTTAGACGCATACAATTTTGTACGAATATCCTTAAAGTTTCACATGACATAAGGGATATAAGTTTTTTAATTTTATAAAGATTCTCTAATGCAATTTAGCATTCGGTTGGAGAACATAAAGGTTTTCTCTAATATTGTTCAGCATTTGGTGAGAGGAAACAAGTTTTCTTTAATATTGTTTAGCATTCGGTGAGAGAAAACAGGATTTCTCTAATGTAGTTTAGCATAAAGTTGGAGAAATCAAGACTTACAAACAAAGATGATATAATTTAGATCATACAGGTATCATCTTAGTTTGTCACACTCCATTTTTTTATTCATGTTAGTAAAGTATTAGATATTTGTGATTATACTGGACCTGTGTCATACATGACACACGTGTTTGATATTTTTTGGTATAAAAAACTTTGCATGATGGAATGTTACTTTCATTATCTTTAGATTAAGTGTTTTTAATTTTTAAAATTTGGTACCAATATAGCAGCCTGACTTAACCGAGTTTTCAAATTGTTATTAAACTTAAGTAAAAATCATAATTAATGATTGTCCAGTGGAGAGAATGTTGGACAATTTTGGCCTTTCTCATTAGTTAGACAACTATTAATTGTAATTTTTGGCTTTTCAATAAATTATCAGTTAAATTACGTAATTTGATCCAGATAAGGGTAATAAAGTGGTCCAATAAATGATCTAAGTCAATGAGACGAAGTCCAGGAAGAAAATAGATCTTGATTAGTGTGGATCAAACTCATATCGAGCTTATGATGGGGAAACGTGATATAGAAGCTATATATAAAGGTTAAAGTCTCTTACAGTTGCTCATATCATTTGTAAGCATGCGGATTATCTGACCCGTTAAGAGCGCTTATGTTTTAAGAAAACTGTAGAAAGAGGTTAATAACGTATCGGTGATCATATTTCGTAAAGGTCCCGAGAGATTGAAGCTTGTTTAGAACCTAAAAGCTGCTTCGGAAGAAGAGATGGAACCGAAATTAGGTATTCTGCATTTCCTTTATTTTTAACCCTTTCATGAAAGATTCGAGATACGTAATAAGGTCTATACTATGTATTAAAAATACCTTTTGAAACATGCTTTTCAAAAGATTTGTTTTACAAACGAGTGGGTAAGTATTTTACAAGCAGATGGTTTAAAGAAAAATAGTCGAGGACAATCAATATAATAAATAGTTTATGGGAATTAAGTATAAACTAATAGCTAAATTATTTAAAAAGTCAGGTAATATTATCCAAAATTATTAAATATAAGTAATAATTAAATTATTTATACAATCTTTTTAATATTATTTTATTTAAAAATATTGACACAACTTTTTGATAAGTTTACTCTTAATTGCCGAGCATAGTGGATTAGGTTAATTTTTATTCAGTCAAATGTGATAGAAACTTAAGATTTATGATGCAATGAATATTCTTTTTAAGAAATTAAAATTTAATTAAAATAAATTAAATATTTTATAAAGGCAATTTATATCTTTAACTTAAATGAAAGTTACCTTAAGATTCGGATTTGACCCTGGTCCATTGTCTAACTCGGCCCGACTTGATGCCTGATGGATAATAATAAATGACATTATTTTGAAATTAAAATAAAAAATAAAAAATTGAGCTGAGCTTAAGCTGAAGATAATATGATAGGGCTAGTTGTAGGAATGTTAAATTTAACCTGGCCTGTTTTTGGACCGAATTGGTCGGATCACGGCAAATCACGGGTTGATTATGGTGGGGTCGGCGAATCGAGGCCTGGC
The DNA here is from genome assembly GCA_027575705.1 of Erythroxylum echinodendron. Lineage (NCBI taxonomy): Eukaryota > Viridiplantae > Streptophyta > Magnoliopsida > Malpighiales > Erythroxylaceae > Erythroxylum > Erythroxylum echinodendron. The sequence goes on from JANZXR010000171.1 coordinate 39,036,161, forward strand.
TCGTGACCCGATTATTACTTTCGAAACGACGTCGTTTTAAAAATTTTTTATTTTAAAAAACAAAGGATGGGTTGACTTAACCTGCGAGCCACTATAGCCCGGAGCTAGGCTAAGGGTAGCTCGAGCTCGGCTATATCCATGGACATCCTTAACCGACCGGTCCCTAATAAAAATAATATAATATATCCTTAAAAATTTGAAGATGTAAAATAGTTTTTCAAAATATTTAACTAAAATAAAATAAAATAATACGTATACAATAGAGTAGGCAGTCATGACACACACATACACGCAGATGTATATATGTGTATATAATTTTAAATTTCCTTAGCAACCGAAAGGACCAAGAAACAAACGCAAACTAACCATTACCATCCCGCTCTCTGTTTTCCGTGTTGTTTCCGAAAACGTCTCTCAATAGTCAATTCTTTCTTTTTGTTTCTCTGCAATTTCTAATTTTTGTGAATCTAAATCAATCATATATCAAAGAAAAAGAAAATGGTAGAATCAATCCCTCGTCGCTTCAACGTTTACAAAGCTCTTGGGGGCGGCAAAGGTCCCGTAGATCCGATTTCCTCGCAACTCCTAATTTCTGATTCTTTCTTTCTTATGGAGTTTTGATTTTGATTTGTTGACATATCAGTGGCTGATGTGTTGCTGTGGAGAAGATGGGTTGGGAGTGTGATAGTGTTAGTTGGAGCAACGGGCTCGTGGCTGCTGTTTGAGCGAGGAGGTTACAATCTCGTATCTTTTCTGGCCAACACCTCGTTCCTTCTCCTAGTTATTCTCTTCTTCTGGGCCAAATCAGCTTCCCTTCTCAATAGGTAACTGTCTACTCTTGGATCTCAATCACTTCAGTTCTCTTGTGTTTATGAGATGAATAGTCCCTGCAAGGAATTGGGTTCTTGTTCCACAACAATGTGACCTTAATTTAAAAGCTTGAAGTTTTTTTTTTTCTTGAAGATAAATAAAGTTTGATTCAGTAATGTGCTTCAGGCCATTACCACCTATTCCGAATATGGAGATACCAGAGGAGACTGTAGCCAAGGTTGCTGATGTTTTCCAGGTGTACGCCAATTATGCTCTGTCGATTGCTCGTGATATTGCCGTTGGTAGAAATTTGAAGCTTTTTGCTCAGGTTAGGGATATTGCTCTCAGTTCTGCACATTTTCTGATTTTGGGAACTTCTCTTCATTTGTTTTCAAATGCACTTGTTCTTCTTCTTCAGGTTGCTTCTGGTACGTGGATAGCATCATATATTGGCAACTTTTGCAACTTCCTTACGCTTCTCTACATTGGTGAGCGAGTTATTTTCGTGTTAAGCACGCACTTTAAGGGTTTATTTTTTTAATGTGCTCATATATGAGTGGTTATTTTTGCAGGTGTTCTCCTTAGTCTTTCCGTTCCCGTCCTATATGATAGATACCAGCATCACATTGATGCAAAGTTGTCTGTAACACATGAGATTCTTCATACCCGATATAGGAAACTTGAACAAATTCTTCAGGACAAGATTCCATTGCCATCTAAAAAGGAAAAGAAGACTGAGTAGGTAAGTGTTTCTGTGCCCCTCTAGTTTAACAATTTCCCTAAATCACACTCTTGTAAGAAGGATTTGTCATCTGACCATTAGTGGTCCTAATATTTCTATGTTTGTACTACAAATCTGAAGCAACTATTGATCACGACTGTGTTTCGCACCAAAATGTTTGAATGAAGTTTTGGTGAGAGTATTACGCTTGCGTAGGGTTCATAACTCTTCCTTGCGGATTACAAAGGATCTGTTTACTTAGCCTCAGACGTATATGGTTTTATATGGCATTGAATAACGTGTCCAAGTAAAAGGTAACACTGGTTTGAAATGCTTTTATCGGATGCTTTTGGATACCAAAATACTCGCTTGCTATTTGATATGTGTTACATGTACTTGAGTTAATCATCGCCCTTGTTTGGACGGCTTAAAAGTACTTGCCGAGTTCAAGTTTGGGGATATAAAGATTACTGTCATTTGGATGCTTTCATCAGTCTCCATATTATTAGAATGTTGTCTGTGGAGAGGACCTTTGCCTGTAATCTTTACGATGTTGGGAGGCACATATAAGAACAAGTACATATGGTGTCTGGGATTTTCTTCTAGTTTAAGGCTACTTGTTCGTATTATGCCTTTAATTTCAGAAGCTAATAGTTTTCAGCGGCCATCTTCTTTACCAAGTTAGTATTGCTTATACTGTATAATAAAAACACTTTTTGGGTTCCCATAATTGCACTTCAAACCAAATTTCCATCCAGAAAATTACTTACGATATTTCTTTAGAAAATCCTTTGCAAGTTGAATTTTCCATCTATGAACTAGAAAGTTTTGGGGACGTATTACTTGCGATCAAGTCTACTAATTCAAATTGTTCTGTCTCTACATTTTGCATTGCCCTTATTTACTTTCTAGTTACACTTTTCATACAGGAATCTTAGTAGCTCAGAAATGAGATTACCGATAGGATTTGCATTTGGGTTTTCGTTGCTAGGATGCTTAATGCTTCGGTTAGTGATAATTGCTTCTTGGAGCATGATTGACCATTTTAGCTCCTTCAATATGAAGAATGTTTCTTTTTCATTCCTTTTCCTCCATACTAGGCAATTGTTTGGTAACACTTTGAGCTGCAGTTTTGCTAGTCCTTGAGATTACACATCACTTGTTTATGTCCGAGGTTGAAGTCCTAGTATGATGGAGTTGTCATTAGAAATTGAGGTCAAAATTGTAAGTTAAACCCTAATGTTAGAATCGGAGTGTTCAATTTGAACCCTAACGTTTACAAAACATTAAAAATAGACCCTATGAAGACAGAAAATCTAATGAGGGCTACTCTTCGTCAGTTCAATGTTATGTCATATATGACGTGACTTTTTTTTTTAAAATTTTGCACATCTGTAGGACTCAATTATTGTTGATGTGGCATTCTTATTTTTAAATGAAAGTAGGTCTCATAATTATAAAACTCAACGTTTTACTTTCAACAAATTCTTTAACTCTCACAGTTTTACATTAGACACAAATTCTCTTCAATACTTTATTACAAAATTAAACCCCTAATTTTGTTTTCTTTTCTTTAGATGATTGTAGAAGCATTCTTAAATCTCTAACTCTCCTTTGTTCAAACGTTTGAAGAAACTCGCAAGCTTTTCTGCTATTTCATTTGCATTAGTAGCACCTCTGTTGAATTTGTGGGAAACAAGAAAGGGACAATACATCGTGGTAGGTCTATTGTTTTATCTGGCTTTTAGCTTATATTTATTATATGTTGTGGTCCCCTATTTCTTATTTATTTAATGATTCTTTCATCTGGTTGTTTGTTTATGTTTATTGCATGCTGTGGTCCCCTATTTTTGGCCTAAGCCTGAAATGGTTGTTGAATTGTTCCATGCATGTTATGGTCTCCTATTCTTTTGATTCAGTTGCGAAGATTTCTTATTGGCAGTAAATGTGTTGGTAAAGATAAAAGTAATAGAGTTATTGGAAATTGGATTTCCTTTGATCATTATATTAAGAACTAACAAACTAATTATTAATTACTACTATAAAAGTTATAAGTTAGTGCAGATAAAATCTATAAAAAGAGAACAATACATAAAAGCTTGTTAATCTATCTAGAAAAGAAAGGTCATTGGAGTGCAACGAGCATATAAAACCAAATTAGGTAAATATAAAACTCGACTTATTGTTAAGGGTTATAAATAGAAATTTAAGTAAATTATACTGAATTATTTGCATTAGTGGCTGGGCTTGATACAATGAGAATCATTGAATAGTGTTGGCTTTGAACAACTAAGAATACATGGCTTATGCATCAGCTTGATTTAAAATCAAATTCCATAATGGTGAATTACAAAAATATTTATTTATTAAGCAAACCTTTGGATTTATTAAGTCAGATCAAAAATATAATTTCTATAGACCTAAGAAAATGTTATATGGACTAAAGATTATGTGGCAGTTGTTCTGCAATCAAGATGTCCAAAAATTCTGTTGTCCATGGTAGAAATAAGCATATCCATGACAAATATCATTTGTTATGAGAATTAGTAGAATAAAGTTGTATTCAAATGATTTATTGTAAGAAAGAAGATGAAGTTGCTGATATCTTCAATAAACCTCTTAAAATGTTTGAGTTTGGTGTAAGTTTATATGTGTGAATTATAAAAAGTTGATAACAACTAGAGCTGTTGATATCTTTAACAAACCTCTTAAAATGATTGTGTTTGGGAGTAATTTTAGATGCGTAAATTATAAAAAGTTGATAAGAACTAAGTAATTAACTTTCTTTTAACTTTAATCTATTGTGTTAATGATTTGGTGATATTCAATTGAATATTCCTTTTTATTTGACTATACTTATTTCTTCTTTATTGTGAATAGGTATATGATGACTCAATTTGGTAGTATAAGGTTATTTTATGATGGAAAGCTTGTAGTAGAACTAGAGTTGAAATATGTTGACAGCCAAATAAGTGTTTTTGATAAAGTAGACCTTGATTATGTTAGCTACAGACAAATATGTGAGATGGAAAAAGAGTTAGGATACCTTCAAGTACATAAGGCCTATTACAATATACTTGGCTTTAAATTTAGCGAGTCATTGATATTGAATGAATCAAATCAAAGTTGGCTATGACTTATTAACCTAATGAAAATCGACCAAATAATTGATGTTTATGTAACTCATTTGTTAGATGCACAAATCTTTGCACTAAGATATTGCCTCTAATTGGAAGAGAGGATGAATATAGCGATGGTGAAGAGAGAAATTGTGGAGCTAGTGAAGGAGTTATTGAGTGAGCTATTAAGGAGTTATTGAGTGAGTTGACGAAGGAGTTGGTGTAGGAGTTAGCAAAGGAGTTGATGAATGAGTTGGTGCAGGAGTTGGTGAAGGAGTAGGTGAAAGAGTTGATGAAGGATTTGGTGTCTGAGTTGGTGAAGGAGATGAGGAAGAGTTGGATGATCATGATAGAGACTGGGAAGAGAGTTTTATACAAGTTAGCATTCCTGATGACAAGCAACCAGTTGAACTTGACTTGAATGATTGTGAAAGTTTTATTGATAGTGATGAATATCCAAGCGTGGAAGAGCCTGGTAAACTATTGCAAAGACCTAGTACTAGTATTAGACATACTTTATCTGATGTGCTAGCACATTAGGATGGAGTTTTGATCAGCTAAAGCATTTAGAGATTTTTTGTGGATTACGCAGTACGAATATGATACCATGTCAAGTTTTAAAAAAGTAAAAGTCAGGACCAGAGTTAGATGTGCCAAGGGATGCTCATGAGAGTTGTATGTTGGTTGTGACAAGAATGAATGGTGCTTCAAAGTGAATGCATACCATTCTGAGTTTAGTTGTTTTACTACCAATAAAACTAAATTAGTTTAAGCTTAGTTTCTTATGAGACATTTTAGGGAAAAAATCTTTGAGAAGCTTAGTATCTTGACCGCGAAAATGGTTGAAGAATGTAGAAAAACTTAATATATTTGTTAACTCAAGTATATGTAGAGCAGCAAAGAGGAGATTAAGAAAAGAGAGGGTAATTGATTATGAGAATTATATGCTAAGCTATAAGGATATGTATATGAGTTGAGGATTAGTATTCCAGAATCAACGGTAGAGTTACAGCTAACAAGGAATGAATAAACTTGTTTATTACAGATATGCAAAATTAAATTTATACTAATCATCGACAACTATATTTATGAAATCAATTTATTTATTGATACTTTTTTTTATCTTTTTTATGTAGTTCAAAAGATTGTATATTTGCTTTGATGTCATAAAAAGTGAATAGAGGCATTTGAGGCTAATTTTTGATATTGATGACTACTTTCTAAAGACAGAATTCCAAAGCCAACTATTGAGTACAATTGAGAGGGATGGTGATGGAGAGATGTATTCATTGGCTTGGGCTATTGTGGAGGTAGAGAATAATAATTTTTGGACACGGTTTATGAATCTATTTAGCTTCTGACTTGGAATTTGATAGTAGTGAAGGAATTACAATTATATTAGATATGCAAAAGGTGTTTTATTCTAAAGTAATTTATCGTTTATTGTTGTAAAAATTTTATATTAACTTAATCTTTAATAAGAAAGACGCAATGCAATATAGAATAGTTTAAAATGGTGATAGAGCATATGAAGCATCTAAGGGTGATGACAAGCATATTGTAAGGATTGACAAACACTAATCATGTAGTTGTCGGGTACGAGAGCTTTAAAGATATCCTTGTAGACATGCCATAATTACTGTACACCATTCCAAATAACAGTCAGAGGCATTTTTAGATGATTACTATAAGAAGTTCAAATTTCTCACATTGTATTACTATGTGTTGCAACTATTAGAAGTGTAGTGTTTTGGCTGACTGTTGATTCAAAAGTAATAAACCCCCACCTAAAAGAGTTATGTGAGGAAGATCTAAAATAGTTAAAAGTTGGAATTTTCAACTTATTAGGGTTATTTACTCCTCTCCTTCTAGCTGTTATAGGTCTTCCTATATTAACTCTTTTGAGTGGGAGGTTTCTTACTTATACATCAACAGTAGGTCTAAAATTGGACCTCTAATAAGTTGCATCACACAGTTATACAATGCGCGAAATTTGGACTTCTTGTTGCAATCATCTACAAATGCCTCCGACCGTTACTTGGAATGGTGAACAACATTTATAGCATGCGTACAACGATATTCATAAAGCTCTCATGCTCGACAACTATATGATTGGTGTCTACCAATCTTTGCAATATGCTTACCATCATCCTTAGACACTTCTTATGCTCTATCACCATTTCAAAATTCTCTACCGCATTGCTCTTTCTTATTCTTCTCCAATTTTTTCATAATCTCTAGTGCAACATCAGATTATCAATCATGCACAAATTTTCTCCTATCTGCATGCCTCTTCACCACTATAATTCTAATGGTTTCAAGCATGTTGATAATTAGCCTATCTATTTTTGGTAAGATACATCCATTAAAAGTTTCACTCATATTGTTGTCTACAATTAAGCATTTTTGATTCAAAAGATTGATAACATCTTGCTCACTTTTCCTTAGGATATTCAAGCAATGATGATGCGCATCAAGTTTTATTTTATCTAGTCTTTCTAGTTGCTCGTTGAAATGTTCAGTTTAAGTTGACCACACATAATTCCAAAACTGCTTCCACAAATTCTCTCTCTTTCAATTTATATGCAATTATGGTATATGTGTTTAGCACACATGTGATGATTGATATATGGTAATGTCTCTTCCACAACTATAATCAATCTATATAATAATAGAAAAGATTAAGTTGATATAAAATTTGTACAATACTAAACTGTAAATCAATGAAGAATAAAATGCCTTTTGCATATTATATATACTTGTAAGTCCTTCACTACTATCCAATTCTAAGTCATAAGCCAACAGATTCAGAAATCATGTCCAGGAATCAGTATTTTCTACCTTCACAATAACTTAAGCCAATGGATATATCCCTAAATCATCATCCTACACTCGATAGCTAGCCTCGAAGTTCCATCTTTAGAAATCAACTATCAATACTAAAAATTGGTCTCACATGGTTCTATCTTTTCATGACATTAAAGTAAATGTACAATCTTTTGCACTACACGAAAGAGATAAAAAATTATAAATAAATATCATAAATATAGTTGTTGATATGTATAAATATAATTTTGCACACATGTAACAAACAAGTTTCTTCATTCATTGTTAGTTATAACTTTACAGTTGATCTTGGATTACTAATCCTTAACTTATGTACGTATCCTTGTAGTTTGACATATTCATTCATATAATTAGTTGCATTTTCTTTTTTAATCTCTTCTTTGCGCTTTACACATACTTGAGTTAACAAATATATTAAGTTTATCTTTACCTTCTTCAACTATCTTCGTCATTGAGATATTAGGCTTCTCAAATATTCTTTTCCTAAAATGTCTTATAAAGAACTTAGCTGAAACCAGATTAGGTTTGTTGGTACTAAAACAAATATGCATATGATTGTATGTCTTTAACTTTGAAGTACTATTCATTCTTGTTACAACCAACATACAACTCTCATAGGCATCCCTCGATACATCTAACTCTAATCTTATAACTTTCACCTTTTATGAACTTGACATTGTATCATGTTCGTATTACGTAATCTACAACAAAATCTCTAAATTATTTAGCTAATCTAAACTCCATTCTCAATCTCAAATTTGTTGCCACATCATATGGATTATGCTTAATACTAGTACTAGGTCTTTATAATGGTTTACAAACTCATCTCCGCTTGGATATTCGTCACTATCAATAAAATTATCATAATCAGTGGACTCAATTTCAACTAATTAGTTGTCGTTGGAAATGTTAACTTGTATAAAACCTTCGTTTTGGTCTCTATTATGATCATCTAGCTTTTTATCAAATCCTACACCAAATCTTTTACCACCTCCTTAGTCAACTCTTTCATCAACTTATTCACTAACTCTTACACCAGCTCCTTCGTCAACTTCTTCACCAATTTCTTCACTAGTTTCACAACTTGCCTTTTCACCTTGCTATCTACATCCTCTCTTCTAGCTATAAGTAATATCTCAAGTGTAAGGATTGGAGTGTCTGAAAAATGAGTTACATAAATATCAATCATTTGGTGGATTTTCATCAAGTTAATGAGGCTTAGACAATTTTGATTTGATTCAATCGATATGACTCATTAAATTCAAAATTAAGTACACTGTAATAGGCCTTATGCACTTGAAAGTATCCTAACACCTTTTCCGTCACATATGGTTGCCTATAGTTAACATAATTAAGGTTTACTTTATCAAAAACAATTTCAACTCTGGTTTTATTGCGAACTTTCTATCATAAAACAACCTTATACAACCAAATTGGGCCATCATATGCCTATTCACAATAGAGGGGAAATAATTATAGCTAAATCAAAAGAAATATTCACTCAAATATAGTTAAATCATCAACACCATAAATTAAAGTTAAAAGAAAGTAAATTACTTAGTTGTTATTAACTTTTTATAATTCAAGCGTTTAAAATTAAACAAACATTTTAAGAGATTTATTAAAGATATCAACAACTTTATTTTTTGTCTTATAGTAAATTATTTGAATATCACTTTATTCTTTTAATTCTCACAACAAATTACAATGAACAACTAAATTTTGGACATCTTGATTGCAAAATAACTACTATATAATCTTTAGTTCATATAATAATTTTCTAAGTTTATAAAAATTATGTTTTTGATCTTATGTAATAAACCCAAGGTGGTTACTTAATAAATGCCTATTTTTGTAGTTCACCATGATGGAAGTTGATTTTAAATCTAGCTTATGAATAAGTCATATATTTTTGGCTATTAAAGCCACCACCATTCAATGATTCTCATTATATCAAATCTAGCCATTAATATAAATAATTAGTATAATTTACTTATATTTTTACTTATAACTCTTAATAATAATTCGAGCTTTGTATTTATTTACTTTAGTTTTATAAACTCGTTCTGCTCTAATGATCTTTCTCCTCTAGGTAGATTGATAAGCTCCTATGTATTGTCCCTTTTTTATAGATTGTATCTCTTCTAATTTATAACTTTTACGGTAGTAATTAATAATTAATTAGTCTGTTCTTAATTTAATGATCAAAGGAAATTTAGTTTTTTATAACTCTGTTACTTTTATCTTTACCAACACATTCACTACCAACAGGAAATCTTCGCATCTAAATCAAAGAATAGGAGACCACGACATACATGGAACACCTCAATAAGAATTTCAAACTTGGGTCAAAAATAGGATACCATAACATATAATAAACATAAACAAATATTAAGATGAAAAATCATCAATCAATAAGAAATAACTAACTACAACACAATAAATATAAACTAAAAGTCAGATAAAACAATGGAGCTATCACGATATATTGTCCCTTTCTTGTTTCCCACAAATCCGGCAAAGGTATTGTTGGTGCGATTAAAATAGAGAAAGTAAGTGCGAGTTTCTTCAAATGTTTGGACAAGGTGTGGGAGGGTTAAGAATTTAGGGATGCTTCTGCAATCGAATGAAGGGAAGAAAAAGAATTAGTGACTTGATTTTGTGATAAAGCAGTGAATATTGAAGATTGAGGAGAATTTGTTGTTAGTAGTGTGCCCTAGGCCAATGGATATTTGTGATTCATGTATTAACATTATGACTTGTTAATAATATATTA
>JANZXR010000171.1:39071358-39081985 GCA_027575705.1 Erythroxylum echinodendron
ATATTAATTATTATATAATTTTAAACCATATGAAACATAAATGAAAATATATCTAACCAAATTTTTTTGTATAGATTGTAACATAAATAAAACTAATTTCAAAAATAAATATAAAACATATAAAAATTCAAATAATATTATATAAATCTCAAAATAAACGTGAAGATGTGTTTTTAGATATTGTGGGAATTATATGTAAAGAATAAGGATAAAAGTGACTAAAAAATAGGTTCATTAATTAATATAAAAAATCTACCTGAAAAAGTACTTTTTTGAAAAGCTCCAAATTTGATCTTTTGAAAAAGCTATATTTTAACTTTTAAAAAAGTTATTTCTACTCCAAAAGTGTTTTTGAAATTTACATCCAAACATTCGTTTTTTTTCTTAAAATAATTTTTGCGGTAGAAAAAAGTACTTTTCTACCTGCCAAAAACTGAACCAAACGCACTGTTAATCTTTTTCTTGTAGATAATGAGTTTCCTCTACCAAATAAGTAAGCACTCTTCTCACAATTATCAAATGCTTTTATCTTCTTTAAGTTTGATTTAAAACTAAGATTTTGGCAATTAAGATTTTATCTCCACTTTGGTCACAATCTCAATCGAAAGTTACACAATGACTAAAAGATATGGCAAATAAGCATCTCTTGTTGGATTTATTTTTGGGCGGATTAACATAGAGGTATAATTAAATGTCATGGGCTATTGTAAAGTATGACCCAAATAAAATTGGTCTAATAAAGTTTTAAATTATGGGGTTCAAATTATCTAATTAAAGTATGACCTAAGATATGTGTAGAAACTCAGTGTTATAGTTCTAATTTATGATAGGAAAATTAGTAATTGACACTAAACATATAAATATATAGTTATGGTCCCCAAGAAAAACTTAAGGGTTTTCTTTTCTTTAATCTTATCAAGAGAAAAATAAAACAACCAAAAGATATCTTAAAAGATCAACACATACCGCAATATCCTACACATGATTACTCCGATAGATTTAAGTACGCTTCTACTATCTAGTTACTCTTAATAATCTGACATGATCAATCATCGTTTTCAAATATTGTGATTTGATGTATCTTATAAATAGTATCAGAGCCGTTGTCACGTAGATTATTAAGAATATATATTTTCGGTCATTAGTTTCTTGATTCAGATTTGTGTGGGTTTTATTGTGTTGATTGTTGGACTGAATCTGGCATAACGGTGTCGGAAAACAATTTTGTTTCCTGGTTTGCCTTAGTTTATATGCGTTTATGGACTATGGAGTGATAATGATGCTGATACGTTTTCGATGCTTCGTTCTGTTTAACAATATAAAAAAAAAGCTTGAAGACTTTGTAACGCATGGGTTGCACTTCGGTTTCGTTCGAAGAAGAATGGGTAATGCATTAGTTGCACTTCGGTTTTCGTGTTGCAGAAGGGGTTGACAAGTCAAAGTTGTATTGTTTTACATGGCTTTGTCTTATTTTCGTGTGTGCTTTCTTTGCAAAAGAGGTTTACATGTCAAAGTTTTTTGTTTTATATGACTTTGTCTTAAACGTTTTGTTTTATTCAGAGTCTTGACTTGTATTTTGTTTTAAAAACTTAATTAAAATCAATTATGGTTAAATTAATAGATTCAACTTTTGGCATTTTTTATTTATTATTGTTATTTTGAATTAATTGATTGAAACAATATATTGTCAAAGTAACCTTTATTGCGTAGATTAATTAATTTTAAAATATCAAGCCGGTTGCGTATAAATGAATTTTATGCAAATAATGATCAACTCAAAAGATGGTTTTTTTGGGCCAAAATTCAAACATACTTGTCGTGATAAATATGTGATAGTTATTCAGTTTTTTATGTACTTATAAGTCAATCCAAAGAAAGGCTTATATTTGACATGAATTTATTGTCAATATTTGATCACTACAATAAAAGTATCATTTACAAATTGATATTTCTGTTTAAAGACTAAATCTTAATGTTGTGTTATGTATCTTATGATGAGATTGCCATTATTTGAATTTATTAATTATAAAGCATTCGGATTTCAATTGTGAGCTTATCTGGTTTATTTTGTTCTCGATCCAGTTAATATATCTGCTACTTCTATATCTGCCAACATCAACTCTATTCCTGTGCTGAATGACACAAACTTCAAGACATGTAAGGAGAACGTTATGATCATTCTTAGGTGCATGGATCTAAATCTTGCTCTTCGGATTGAGCGATCCCCTACTTTTACAGATGTAAGTTCCTTTGATGAAAAGAGGGACTGGGAAAGATGGGAACGCTTAAATCGTATGAGTCTTATGATCATAAAACATGCAATTTCGGAAACATTTAGGGGCACAATGTCTGAAGAAAAAGATGCCAAATTGTTCCTTGAGGAACTTGAGCAGCGTTTTGCTAAAAACGAAAAGGCGGAAACAAATGTTGTTCTAACAAAACTTGTTTCCATGAGGTATAAAGGCAATAGAAGCATCAAAGAGTACATTCTAGAAATGTCTCATCTTGTTTCCAAACTAAAGGCACTAAAGTTAGAGCTGTCGGAAGACTTGCTTGTACATCTGGTTTTGATCTCTCTTCCCACACAATTCAGTCAATTTAAGGTCAGTTATAACTGTCAAAAGGAGAAATGGACTCTTAATAAGCTCATTTCACATTGTGTGCAAGAAGAAGAGAGATTAAAGCAAGAGAAAGTTGAAAGTGCTCATTTGACATCCAATTATAAGGGCAATATCAAGAAAAGAAAGAAAGATAAGGAAGTTGCGGGTAAAGCACCACAAAAGAAGCAACATAAGGAATCAAAACGACAAACGAAGGGCTTTAGTTGCTACTTTTGTGAAAGTACTTCTCACATGAAAAAGGAGTGTCCCAAGTATCATGCTTGGCATGCAAAGAAATGACTGTCTGAGCTGCTGAAAACTCAGTGATGGTGAAAAATACATCTATGTAGGTGATGGAATGACAATTGAAGTTGAGGCAATAGGGACTTTTAGGTTATCATTAAAGATTGGAAGCTATTTGGATTTGAAAGAGACTTGTTGTACCGTCTTTTAGGCAGAATTTGGTTTCTATTTCTGTTTTGGACAATGCTGCTTATTATTGTTCTTTTGGAAATGGACAATTTAGTCTTTTTCAGGATTCAAAACTTATTATTTCAAGTTCTTTATCCAGAATTAACCTTTATTTGCTTGATACAAAAGCCTCATCTAATGAATCTTTGCATGTTAATTCATAAGGTAGTAAAAGAAACTTGACAAATGACAATTTTGCTTCATTATGGCATAAACGTTTAGGGCATATCTCTAAACAAAGAATGGAAAGGCTTATATCAGATGAAATTCTTGATCCACTTGATATATCAAAATTTGAAGTTTGTATTGAGTGTATTAAAGGGAAGCAGACAAGCATAAAAAGATTGGGTGCCAAAAGATCTTCAGACATCTTAGAACTAATACGTACAGATATTTGTGGGCCATTTCTTACACCTGCTTGGAATGGTCAAAGTTATTTTATTACGTTCATAGACGATTATTCATGTTATGGGTACCTTTATCTCATTTATGAGAAGTCACAGGCATTGGATATGTTTAAAGTTTTTAAAGCTGAAGTTGAAAATCAACTTGGCAAAAGAATTAAAAGTGTCAGATCTGACCGTAGTGGTGAATATTATGGTAGATATGACGATTCCAGTGAATAATATTCAGGACCATTTGCCAAATTCCTAGAGGAAAACGGTATCGTCCCACAGTACACTATGCCAGGGAATCCTAGCATGAATGGTGTTGTTGAGAGACGAAATAGAACACTTAAGGACATAGTAAAGAGTATGATTATTCGCACTATCTTACCCGATTCGCTTTGGAGAGAGGCATTAAAGACCGAAGCTTATATTCTTAACAGAATTCCAAATAACGCAACAGCAAAAACTCCTTATGAATTATGGACAGGCAAAAAGCCTAGCATAAAGCACTTTCACATTTGGGGTTGTCCGGTTGAGGTAAGGCCTTATAGGCCGAATGAAAGGAAACTGGATTCAAGAACAATTAGTTATTACTTTGTTGGATACTCTGAATGATCAAGGGGGTATAAATTTTATGAACCCACAAATAAATCTATTTTTGAGACGAGAAATGCATGATTTTTTTGAGAATGTTGAGTTTGAAGGGGGAGATAAGAATAAGGTTAGAGACTTTGTCTTTGAAGAGGAATTTGTTTCTCTTCCTACAGTTGTTATTACTCATGATCAGGATATTATTCCTGAGGTTGTTCAAGAAAGAACTTCAGAACAACAAGACAATGTCAAACATCTTCCTATTCACGACCAATTGACTGTACCTGAGGGAGAAACTCAACAACCTCAAGAACAAGTGTCATTAAGGAGATCCACTATAGAAAGGAGAAGTGCAATTCTAGATGATTATATTATCTTTCTCTAAGAACATAATATGGATATTGGCATAGTAGAAGATGATCCAATCAACTTCCATAAAGCCATTGCAAGTTCTAATTCTCAAAAGTGGATTGATGTGATGGATGAAGAAATTAAGTCCATTAGCGACAATGACGTTTGGGATCTTAAATATCCATTGGTTGCAAATGGATATTTAAGACCAAAAAGGATTTAAAAGGCAATGTAGAAAGATATAAGGCTCGTCTTGTCGTAAAGGCCTTTACTCAAAAAGAAAGTATCGATTATAAAGAAACTTTCTCACCGGTATCTTCGAAAGATTACTTTAGGATTATAATAGAACTTAGGCACATTTTGATCTTGAGTTACATCAGATAGATGTTAAGATGACATTTCTTAATCGAGACATTGATGAAACAATTTATATGGAGCAGCCTGAAAGCTTTGATTCCAAAGATTTAAAGCAGATGGTTTGCAAATTAAAGAAATCTATCTATGGACTCAAGTAAGCTTCTCGTCAGTGGTACTACTAGTTTCAATAAGTTGTCATCTTGTTTGGTTTTAAGATGAATATGGTTGATGACTGTGTATACCATAAGTTCAATGGGAGTAAGTATATTTTTTTGGTTTTATCGTTGATGACATACTGCTTGTCAGCAACGATATAGGCTTATTGCATAAAACCAAGAAATTTCTATCAAAGAGTTTTGAACTGAAACATCTTGGCGAAGCATCTTTTATATTAGGAATTTAGATACATCGAGATTGCTCTTGAGGTATATGGTCTCCAAGAGAGACTTAAGGGTTTTCTTTTCTTTAATCCCATCAAGAGAAAGATAAAACAACCAAAAGATATCTCTTGAAAGATCAATACACACCGCAATATCCTATACGTGATTACTCTAATAGATTCAGGTACACTTCTGCTATCTAATTACTCTTAATAATCTGACATGATCGATTTTCGTTTTCAAGTATTGTGATTTGATTGTATCTCACATCTCTTACTTAGGATTCCCTGACGGAAAGAAAATATTGTAGATAGATGTTAGTGATAAATACTGGGTCGACATCCTCTGTGCCATTTAATCAATTCCTACGTGTGTACAAGAGGGGTTGCTTTAGGAAATAAAAATTGCATTATCAGTCTATATATAAGGAGGTTTTAGTTCTAAAAAGAGGAATAGAGAAATATGTATCCCAGTCGGTAGGATAAAACATCAACAAAAATAATAATTAAGAGGTTGATTGGTTCCACTCTTATTTTTCTATTGTGATTCTTAGCTTTTATTTTATATTTTTCAAATAAAATAAAAACATGCTTAATTATTAATATCAATGTACTTATATTTTTATCACTAATAATAATTACATACTATATAAAACTTAAAAATAAATTATTTTTAATTAAATATACTTATTTTAATCTCTTATATAATATTTATTAACAAAGTATTAACAAAATTATTTTATTTTATCAAAATAAATAACTTAAAATTTAAAATTTATATATATTTTAATTGTTAAATCAAAATTTAATTGAAATTTTTATTATTTGAAACAAAATTTAAATTTAATTATATTATTAAATTTATTTTTTAATTCAATTACAAAAATTAAATAAAATCATTAAGTAAAAGTAAACTATTCATAATTGTAATTAATAATTAATTTTAATTAAATAAATATATAATATTAAATTAAATTATTCATAATTTTTATTAAAAATTAATATATTAAATAATTAAGTAATATATATTTAATTGACAGGAAATTAGATTATGAATATATACAAACAAAAAAATTATTTTTTAAGATTTTTATAATTTTAAAAATTGGATAAAATCAAAATAAAAAAAATTAAAAATTAAAACTCAATCAAACAAGCCCAAATTTAAAACAAAAATAGAAATCCAAAAATAAAAATAGAAATAAACTGACCCTAAGTAAAAATCTCTCTGACATGTAGAATTTGTAACGGTTAATAGTGTGTAACTTTACTCTTAACTATTACATAGACTGTTTTTAAATGACCTATATGAAAAGAAAAGAAATAATAATAATAATAATAATCTAAAATAAGCTAAATGGATAAAAAAAGTGTAGGGTAAATCCTACCAGATAAGTACCACCTAGTAGGAGATCATTTTTTAATTAAAATGAGTACGTCATCTGTTTCAAAGATGCTCTAGTTTAAACAAACGATTGTTCTTTTTACATAACCATTGAAATGGGTTGAGTGGTTCACTAAGTACACTTTCATTGTCAAGCATATAAAAGAAGACAAGACTACCTCCTCCCAGACATGCTATCCAGACATTCGAATCTTCCTTCTTCCTATCAACTTATTCCAGTAATATTCCATAAGCCTGCATCGATTACAATTTTGGAAGTGATTTAGCAGTCCAAACTAAAAATACTTCTAATGACCCTTTCTTCAAGCTACTCTTTTGGTTTAATACAAAGAAGAACTATCGGAGAAAACTCCTTTTGAAGGGATATATAAAACTAAAACGTCAGCGTACCCACAACCCCTCTCTTCTTGAACTAAGCCTCATGTAGTGTGGATTTTTCTTTGACTTATTTGAACTAAGTGTGATAAAAATAATAATGTCATTTTCACTTGGAATGTATTTGAATTGCTGATATAAGGAATGATGTTAATTAATTCATGATGTAATTAGTGACATTATCATGAAATAGACATCTACTTAATTTTTCACTCTTCCCCCATATTAATAGAGGATTAAGGTTAGCTTTGTAATTAATTCAAATCTTCTAGGTGTTGCTCTAATGAAGAATATGTTCTATTCTTAAATGGATTATGAACATCATAAATTTAGAATTTTTTCAGTTTAGATATATGTTTATTGATTATTAGAAAAATTACTATTGCTCGATAGTTTCTGCTGAAAGTGGTCGGAAAATTGTATTTATTATGATATTATTCGATTTTATTTCTTATATATATACACTTTTCCTAATAAAATTCATTAGTTGATACTCATTAATGTTGGCATGCATGTAGTCATATTATACTATTATCTTTTTATTCTCTATTCGTTAATTACTTTTCATAAATGATATAATATAATTCAAAGTACTCTTAACAGTTTGAATTGGAGAAATGGAAATGGTATAAGATGCCAATTCAACCAACTATATGATTAGTCCAAAACAAATAGTAAGGGGCTTGTCTAATTTCCTCTTTTTTTATATAAATAAAAAATACATGCTATTTTTTAAGCTTTAAGCTAGTGTGAGTTAATTTTTTAAATATTTAATAATTTATAAATTATATACTTTTCGGGGCATAGAGTGGCTACCATTGTGGAGGTTCAGATGGGTTCAGATGTTATACCACAAAAGGTATCTATGTTCAATCATCTAGAGTAATAGAGAGATTGTTAAAGATATGATTAGTTCATAGTGACTTAAATAGAGAAGTGCATTAGAAGTTTTATATGATAAGAAGATACCACTCAAGCTTAGAAGTGAATTCTATCATTTAGCAATTAGGTCGACCATGCTTTATAGGGTGGAGTGTTAGCCCATTAAACAGGTGCATAATCATAAGATAATGATAACGGAGATGAAGATGTTAGGCTTATTAATGGTTTTAATGATGACCATATAAAAAATTCAAATTGAATTTTTTTCCCAATATTATTAAGGGTCTCATTCTTAAATGGAAGTAAAATCATAGGATAAATGTTTTCCTTCTTGAACGATCTTTCTTTATGAATTTGCCTTATTCATCTTACAATATCCAAAAGGATCCTGCTATTTATGAAGACATCTATCAGCTTCAGATTTTTTTTAACGGTTGATTATTGCAAAATTTTAACAGAGATAATATTGAAGATTCAAAGTCAAATTCAGAATGGAAACGAAGCAATGGCTAGTTGAAGAAAATGTCTATTTAAGCAAGAGCCATTAAAATTGTGAAAGAGAGAAGCATGGAAGGAAAGAAGAGAGAAAGCCAAATTATTGAGTTACATCAATACTCTTGAAATTCATATCATTATCAAATCTCTTATGCCTTAAAAAGTGACAATCCTTTTTGAGAGAGATCATTGAAGCTCATATGGAATAAATTACTTCTTCATTTGTTAAGAGCTTGTAGAGGTTAGCAAAATACTACTAGTTCGGAAGGTTGGAAAACCTTAAAAAATATGTACTTGTGGGAAGGTTGGAGAATCTTGAAAAATATGTATTCGTTAGAAGGTTGGAGAACTTTGAAAAATATATACTCGTGAGCTTAAAGAGGCTCATCAAAGTACTACTAGGGATTTTAGTGAAACTCTTAAGTTGGATATTTGGAGACTAGATGCAGGCTTAGGATAAGCTGAACCAGTATAAATCGACTGCGTCCTTCTCTCTCTTCTCTTAACTTTTATTTTTTCGCATTATATTGTGTGTGTGTTCATTCAGTAAGAGGCTCCTTCACTGTTATAGTAGGCTCCTTCTATTTTTAATTGGCTAGAGGTTCCTTTCATTTTAACAGGCAACTTCTGCTTTAATTTGTCTTAACTAGATTTATCCTTTAGTAGGCTCTTGTTGCTTAACAGGCTCTTGTCGTTTAAACAGGGTCCTATAGCATAATAGGCTCTTCTTGCTTTGCAGGCTCCTATTGTTGTTTTAAACTTTGATAGGATCCTGTCGTTTTATTCGAATTAAAAATATTTCTTACGTGTGGTTGCATTATCATTAGGTATCACAGCAAGATTTTGCATTTTTATGTTTTACAGCACGTGATAGATCATGACAAACACCTTGAGAATTTTTGGAAGGACAATTCGTCTCAAAGTCTTCTTACTTCAATGGAAACAACTACTCATACTGGAAAGAGAGAATTACGATTTATCTTAGTTTTGGTGCTACTGTTCCATCTCTCTGTGAAGCATTCTCAGCTCTAATGCAAGGAGAGAGTTAAAAGTCAGTTGATGATATATTTTTGTCTTGCACGATTTTGGGCATGACATGTTATATGTCTCTTCGATAACTTTGTTGCTATTTTTGCCTAATTTATTCCTTTCCCTATATTTTTTATAAAATGACAAAGGGGGAGAATTAAGGAGATATATTTTGATATATGATATTTGATATACTTTCTTGCGAATTGATGATATAATCAATGATATATTTTGCTGTGAAGTAAAATAGCATTGTTAGGGGATCTGTCTCTCTCTACTTCTTCTGCTCAACGGATCTTTCTCTCTCTACTGCTTCTTTTTGCGATTAGCTTCCAGCTTCTCTGAAAACGTTCCCCTTCTCTCCTATGCCAGATCTGGTGGGGTGTGGGTTGCGCATCTATTATAGATCTGGTTGGGTGTGGATTGATTTGCATGTTTGTGGAGGGGATCTGTGGGTGTGCGGTCGACTGCGTTGTTTGTGGTCCTACTCCAGATATAGATCTGGGAGGCGCACTTCTACTGTACCACTGATTATTTATTTCCCAACCTCACCAACGTAGCTGACTCACTGGTGTCGCCCCTTCTCTGCTCTGGGTGGTGGCGATTTCCACCCCAAAACTTATATCAGGTATTTCTTGTACTGGTGATATTTGGCTGTGTATCTTTTTGCAGGTCGGAGCAGCCCAATACACGGTCAGGAACGACGCGTGTAATTTTAGTTTTATTCATCTCCGTATTGGTAATATTGCTTGTCTTTAATTAGTGATTTACCTACTATACTTACCTAGGTTCTTCCACTAAAGCTGTCGAGGTGCCTCGCTTTTGGTAGTGTGGAGCGGGCATGTTATCTCGTTTTCCCTTTTATTTTCATTCCTGTTATTAATAATATTATTATTTTATTATTATTATTTTTCTCTTCTTTTTTAGGTCGTATTTTCGTTATTGCATAATAGACCCGCATAGTAGTAATAATAACCTGAGATCGTATCCAGTGATTAGGGGCCGAAGGAGGGAGCTACTGTGGGCGGAAGGTAATGATGTAGGTTTACGTGTCGGTACTTGGAATGTAGGGACCCTGAACTAGAAATCATTCGAACTCGTCGATGTATTCCGAAAGAGAAGAGTCAATGTCGTCTGCCTTCAAGAAACAAAATGGAAAGGGCAGAAAGTAAAGGAAATTAGAGGGTACAAATTGTGGTATTCAGGAACTGCAAGTAGGAGAAACGGAGTAGGAATTATGGTGTCAGAGAAATACAAAAGCAGTGTAGTAGAGGTGAAGAGATTTGGGGATAGACTTATGACG
>JANZXR010000171.1:39097196-39107210 GCA_027575705.1 Erythroxylum echinodendron
TAAAGCCCACAACTCAATACATACCCTTAGCAACAGTTTCATTACCCTGAGTGATGATTTACACAGTTTAGTTGATCTACTCCTGCAGGGAAAGGCTGATAATTCCGGAGATGCTTAGTGGAATAATGCTTGTGAAAATGCTCTGAGATTATTATTACACTACGACAAACCTAGGACTAGGAGCTGTTGTGGGACGGTTCTGTAAATGAAATAAGTAACCTAGTGGCCTTTATGAAACCAATTTCCATGTCTGTTGTTAGCTCTCTTTACTTGTTCTTGTGTTTGTCTTCTGATCTACTCTTGATAAAATATTGTCTTCTCATCTACTCTTGGTAAAATAAGATAAAAAGTACTATAGATCAATAAACAAAAAAGACAGGATCTCGGGTTTGAATAAGCAATCAGCCTGTACAACGTCATGGATTATTACTTGGGAATACACCCTTCAATGCCTCCATGAATACAATCAGAAAATTGTTAAAATTGTCGGGCCGGGATGTGGGGGTGCTTGGAGTGGCGATTCTATTGTTCTCTTGATCCTTTTTTTTCTTTAATAAAGGAAAACATGGGGCAGAAGTTGGCGGATCATGTCACCCATAAGAAGAGCAGGATTGTTTAATAAATCATGACACGATTAAAAAGTGAAGCGTTACAGTAGATGGGTAGGGGAAATGATACGTAGGACCGAGAACTTTAGATTATCATACAGAGTAACCACATAAAAATACATAAGATGCTCACAATTTTAAACAATCACTTGATAAGAATGCACCTTGCTGGTGATCCCTCAGCCCTCAGCATCCTGAGCGGCAAGCAATGGAGATCATAAACTCCGGGATTGATGTTATCAAGTTTTAGGCCCTCTACAAGAATGATTTCCTGCAACAGTTATGCAGTTCCAGGATTTTTTGATTCAGAAGAAGGAAGAAAAATGTTTCTGTCAAATTAAATTACAACAGCAGAGCAATATCAGCTACTGTTTCCCTACCCTGCTTTTAAGAAAAACAAGATGAGTTGGGAGTAAATCAACAAGAGCAGCAACGGATAAGTAATCAACTCCTGCATAGCCAACAAACGCATTATTACTTGGTAACTTCAATAGAATTTAAAAGCAACCTCTGATTACCTTTTAAGTATCAAATGAATAGGCATACATTAATTCTCTAATTAGTGATTACCAACCAAACCTTGGTACCAAATTCATGTGTGTCCTCGAAGGGGGGTTTTTTTTTTTTTGACCTGTAAGGGAATTGTATATTTGAACTTTGAAGAGAACAGAAGCTATACATTGTTAAAGTATAAAAGTCAGTGTAGAAATGTCAATGGTCTCTTGGAAGTTGTAACTCTGTGGTTCAGTTATGATAATGGTTTTCAGGGAAACAAATGAAAATATAAATTTTAGACAACAGCTTAGCAGATAATATAACTGTACCAACGAGTTTGACGTCTGTGTTCTCAACCAGCCACTTAGCTCCATCCACCATGAACCCAACATAGTTGGACTCGAACTCTTTCTTGAACATAAGGCGTCTGGATATTAAATGAAATCGAGATTTAGCAAGTAGGTTTAATGGAATTTACATATCTGAGTTGAACTAATCGTTGACAATAGAATTAAGGGAAAGTCATTTTTACTGTTTTCTTTTTGTTCAAGTACAATAAGAATTTAACATAACTTGGAACATTTTCTTCATCTGATCGTGTTAATTTGAGAAACTAGTCAATTTCACACTGTTTTGACTGAACCAGCTATCTTCAAATTTGAAACAAGTCAATTTGAGTTGGGTGCTGTATTATCACTCAACTGTAACTATCCTAATGAAAGTAGGTGTCTTAGATAATTTTATCAGAGTTGAATCCGTACCTGTCTGTATTTGAGGTTCTGAAGAGCACTCTACGTACTCCCTTGGGAATGTTCAATGATTTCATCACTTCAGCTGTGACAGATATATAGAATATATCATGCAAAAACTGAGATTTGTTCAAAGAACTTGTAACTCAAACCAACATCACTACCCATCTTACACAGGAAGAGAGACGATTTTCTATGGAAATTTCGTGTTTTTTGTGAAATCCATACCAGTTATGTTGCTGTTTCTCGAAACATCAACAAGCAGCGCAGGGCCTATATGTACATCGAAACAAAAACACTTAAGCAAATCTATGGGATGATCATAATCCAATACTCAACCAACTTTGATATTTTGAGGACTGATTATTAGAAACAAGCCACTGTACCATTTAGCACCTCCAAGTCAAGAGAATTGATATTGAACCCTGCATCATAGTACTTGTCGTATACATGTCCAGGCGAATCAATGTGTGTGCCCGTGTGTGTGGTCAGCTTCATCTCAGACTGATTGATTATGGACCCGTTCTTAATGCTCTCAACAAGCCTTATGTAGTCATGTCCAAGACCTTTCTTCGAGCCAAACACGGGCAAGTTAGGACTGATCATGTGTGTTATGTCGAAGATTCTGCCATTGTCATAAACCTCTCTTGAGTATCGTCTCATTGGATAAGGACGACCGGCGGCCAAAGCAAACAGACCAGTGTATAGAACCAGAAAGAAACGAACATTTGCCATGATTAATGCGGGTTGGTTCTGTAGTTTAATGAATAGACATATGTGCTTATCTAGAAAATAGACGTGGTGTAAGAAGTTAAGTCAACAAACTAATTTAGCATGGAATATTTTAAGCAAATGAAAATTGTTATCTGAATGAGTTATGTTCATCTATAAGCTGATGAGGCCGGCTTAGGAAGTAAAACAAGAGATTGATCCATTAGTGAACTTATATTATTTATTGACAGGGACAACGCATTAGCAAGATGGGGAAAATACAAAACCAATAAGTTAAACACTGGGGGCCATGGTAGTCTGCTTTCTTTTGCTGAGTTGTTATCCAACATACCTTCTATGTGTCCAATGACCGAATTGAATGCCTTTTTCCTTGAAAGCGACGATTTGACGCAATTTTTCACTTGCTTGAGAAAATCGGAATCCATGGAAGATGGGATCAGATTGAAGGATTTCAAAGCCCTCTTACACTTTCTTTTCTCGATGCAAGAAGCCTATTACATTTCACAAAAGACCATCATGATATTATGCTTTTCTATGTAAAAACGGAAAAAAACAAATCAAGGAACCACCATCCCCAAGTCCATTCACTTTTGGGGAGAGTATAAAAAATGGGACAAATAAGAATAACTACGGGAGATGCTCTGTTTCACTATTTCAGTACAAACCCTGTTCCACTCATTTTCATCCACGTAGAGTGGAACAGAGGATCTGTTCCGAGTATTACAGAAGCTACAGTAAGGAGAAGACGACCTATTCATTCTACTAATTTGTCGTGAGAGTGCGAACAAAATGATAACGAATTTTAATATATTTTGTTCTATAGTGAAAAGTCTGGATTTTGTCATTGCAATAATTGCTTTATTGTCACAAAAGATTACTATGCAACCTCTTGTTCTTGGAAAATAATAGCTAGTATCCCTTCGTAACCACACGATTTGACAAGTTGCAGATGTTACAACAATATGCTCTGCCTTGATGACGATAATGCAATAACGTCTTGTTTATTTGAGCTTCAAGTAATTGCTTCTGATCCCAAGTTGAAACATTACCTAATGCACTCCTTCGATCATCAATACATCCCGCCTAATCACAATACTCAGTTAAGCTAAAATTTGCATCCTTGAAATACAAGACTTTAAAATCAACAATCCCATTAATGTACGTAGCCCCTTTTAGCAACTCCAAGATGTTGCTTGGTGAGACTATGGTGTTTCTGGACAACACACTTATAAAAAGCATAATATCTGGATGAGTATGTGTTAAATAATTTAAGCGTCCAATCAAATTTCTATAGAGACTTGGATCAATAACAATTGTACCATCTTCAAATTGCAATTTTTCATTCGCATTTGTTGGTGGCTGATTCATCGGTGTATCAGCCGCTTTCTAATTATGCATCTCAAATTTGAATAAAAGATTTATTGCAACTTCTCACGTGAAAGGAAATTAACATCATCTACCGATTTCACTTTTAGTATGAGAAAATATCTCAACATATCCAAATCTATCATTTCAAACTCTTTCACCATTCATAATTGAATTCATCAACTAAAGTTTCAAAGAATCCCATGTAAATTATATCATCATTACAAATGCATACAATCAAAAAGATCCTCATCAAGCTTCTTTACATTTAGTGTGGGCTCACTTTCACTCCTTTCAAACCTATATTATTTAAAAATATAATTCAATCTTTTATGCTACGTTCGTGGCACTTATTTTAAGTCATAGAGAGCTTTCTTAAGCCTATAGACTTTGTTCTCATTGTTACTAACAAGAAATCCTTTGAGTAGAAAAATATAGAATTCCTCTTCTAACTCCTCATTTAAAAATTTAGATTTTATATCAAATTGATAAAATGATAAATGTAATTTTGCAGCAAGAGATAAAAGAGTTCTCACTATTTCAAAATTAGCGACTGGTGAAAATGTTTCATCAAATTCAATACTTTGATGTTGTGCATACTCCCTTGGCACAAGTTTTGTTTTATACTTATGTATACTACCATTGCCATGGTATTTAAGCTTGTACAACCAATTGAGACCAATAGGTTTCTTGCCCTCTAATATATCTATTAATTCCCATGTTTGATTGTGCTCCATTGCTCTCACTTATTTAATCATTGCACTGTGTCATTCTTCTATTTCAAATGCTCCTTCAAAATAAGTGGGTTTGTCACATACAAAGCAAATGAAAATGATTCATGAATCTCCTTCATTGATCTAAATTTTTCTTGGTCGCATCTCAGTGGAGCAGCTTAATGATGATGAACTTAATAATATTGCATATGGAGGTTTCATTGCTTGCTACCAGAGAAGAGGTTGTTGAAGGAGAGGAGCTTTTCAGAGTAGAAGAGCTTATTAAGAGTGAAGTTGGTGAAGAATAATAGGAGAGGCCGAGAGGGCTAGAGAAGAAGTGCGAAGAAGTAACCGAAGTTGAAGTAAAGAGTGAGAGAAAAAAAGTCAACATATTCAATACACAAGGTGCCCCATTTTGTAGGGTCAGGACAGGGTTGTATTGTACATAATCTTCCCTTTACATTTTTACAAAACGTTGTTTTTGTTCAAACTTGGTTTAAAGTTTAATTAACTTAAGTGCGTTAACTTCAGGTCAAATTGGTTAACTTATCATGCCTTAAACCTTCTTAAATTCAAGTTTCGCATATGACAATATTTGCTTACGAACTGACAAGGGTTGTAATAAACCAGAAGCATCAATGGTTTCATATTTATTTTATTTTGACACCTTGCATCTCCTTACAAACTCCCTCACATCCCTATGCATACAGTTAAAAATTTTCCCTTAATGCCTTCCCACAACTAAATTATAAAACAAACCCATAAAACTCTTAATGTTGAATCCTTGTCAATAATTGGTATCCCTTTCCACAACAGCATATCATAGACCATTAATACATTGTATTAGTGTTGGTTCCTTCCTTGAACTCATGAATTAGTTTTCTAAGATGTGCATCCTTCCCCTAGCTCTTTTATATCTCTTATAACAATTCAATTTGTACATTAAATACAACCGTATTGTACAACTCTTTAATAGTGACTATGGACAAGGCATATATTGCATTTTTCTCTACTCCTGTGTTATATTGAATCTCAAAATCAAAGCCTAAAAGTTTAGGAAGCTATAGTTGTTAAAAGGATGTAGTAATCTTTTGTTCTAAGAATTATTTTAGGCTTTGATCGTTTGTTTGCATCAGAAAATGTCTACCAATTAGTAATGAAACTAGTGATGAATTGCCATCACTAAGGTCAGTAATTCATTCTTATATGTTGACATGCGTAAATATTAAGGCACCAGATGACCTTTCTTTATTAACAAAATCAGTGCCGGCTTTAAGTAGGGGCAGGCAGGGCACCTGCCCAGGGCCCATCATAAAAAAGAGCCCTTAGATTTAATTTAACTCTTAACTATTTTTTACTTTCACTGAGCTTCGTTTCATCAAATGTTTCATCTTCACATTTCGTTTCTTTTATTCATAGTATCCACACACAAACACATTTATCAATGTGCAAACAGAACTACTGATGGTAACATCTATAACATAAGAAATCGGAATTGCAACAAGAAGAGGGATGGTCGATTGGTTGTTTTCAGGGCCCTATAATTTATGTTACTCAATTCAAAGACAATATATTTGTATATTATTGATTTATTGGAACCCTTTTTTTATTTCGCCCAAGGATTATAAAATGATAAAAACGGCTCTGAACACAACCACAATTTCACCACCATTGGTATAACTTCTAACACCATATTCATGCTAAAAGTTTGGCAAGGCTAACATTACTTCACTCAATATTATTGTCTTTAATGCTTCAAAAGCAAATCACCTTTTGTTGTTAATGGCTTTTTTAACTGCTCATAATTGTGAGGATAACATTTGGTCTAAATTTGACTTATTTTATCTAAAGTTAATAAGCAAAGTTTGAATTGATTAGATTTTGGATCAGACTTAGACTTAGGCTCGAGGGGGCCTGATCTAAATGATCTTAAATAAACTCAAATTAAAATAATATTATTTTGTTAAGATTATAAAACGACGTTATTTTTTAATTGATGATGAACTAACCGATAAAAATAATATCGTTTTGTTAAGTTTTAATAAAAATAATTTCATTCACTAATTTTTTTATTCCTAGATATTTGTAAGGTCTAAGTTGACTGATTCAGCTCCCTCCTTTACTATAATTGTGTGATCATATAGGCAAGAAGGTGACCTTTGTGCCACCTTAAAAATATCTGCAAATTCCTCCAATAGTTGTTTCAATCCTATTATCTCCTCTATGAGTGATTCCTTTTCAGATAATTCTATTTGACTGCTTAAATACATTAATATGGTGAAGTATCCCACTTCACTTGCTCATCCATCTTCTAACGATAGGAATTGATAAACAATTCCCCTAACTCTCGTCCGCTTTGCCATTTCTTAACAAAACGACACTGTCTTCTTCTTTCTTTTGATACGAGTAAACGACGACGCCGCCTTGTATGTTGCTCAACTCTGCTGCCACTGCCTTCTCCGTTCCCAGCTAACTTCCCGAACAGAGGGACTCACTCGCAACAATGGAAAGAGTATCGTACCAGCGGTTACCGATGGCCAAAATTAGAGAGCTAAGAGACGATTACGTCAAGTTCGAGCTTCGTCACACTGACGTTTCCATAGCCAAAATCGTGAAGTCGCCGGAGTAGAGCGGGTAATTGTGTTTACATGTTTCTAATCCAAACTCTTGAAGTTTAGCTTCAAGTAGGGCTTTTTCCACGTCTTGGGGTTATTGGTTTTCGTTCTTTTAGCTCCGATTTGGGTTTTGAGTTATTAGAGTTCTTTTTTTGGGAAGAGCGAGGTGCTAAATGTTGAATCCTTTTTCCAGGGGGATTATCATTTTTAAGCTATGAAGAGGCCAAGAGCTGATACTGGGAGCAATTGCTCGTAAAGAAATAGGAAAAGATCATCCAATGTGGTCTGCTGCAGCAACGGTTACGTTTATGCGTGAACCTGATATTCATACCAATGAAGATATGATGGAAAGCTTGACGCGTTAGGACTTAGGAAAAGCAACTATGGGTGGATAGTTGTCTCACTACAGTGTTTGCATAGATCCTGTAACTCAACAAGTTGGTCCTTTTTGACTATTCATCTTTTACGTTTATATGTTGATATTGCCTCCTGTGCTTTAGAGTCCTGAGATTTAGTGCAGCGCAAGTTCTTTTCATGTAGTTGATATATGACCCGCATTTCTGTATGGGTAATCGTAGAAACTATCGGCTAAGAAGTTCACTCTCCATTGTTTAAGGAACATATGGTTGTGATGTTGTTACTGTTCTTATTCCTCGACAGATTTACACTAAATTTTGCTAGGTCAAAGTGGTTGACCCTGAACTATACAAGTATGGTGACGAAGTGAATAGGAAAGCAGAAGCTATGGGGAAGGCAGGACATGTAGAGATTCGTCCCAAGGAAAACAGTGGAACCTACTGGTGCAATTAAAGCTTCTCAGTTGGTGTTCAGTACTGTGGAAGTTTTACAGCAGAAACTGAATGAAGTTCGTTTGGCGGAGGATGCAGTTGGAGGATAACCTGGTTGATGATATGGACTATTGTTGTAGAGACAGATTTAGAACAACACATTAGAGCTAGAATAGGGTTGGTTTTTGCTGGAAGAAGAACGACAACAATATCTCCTTAAATCAATCGAATCTTTCTGTCAGCCTTTGGGCTACTAGTCGCTTTTTCTTCATGCACATCTTCCGATGTTAAGAATATATGGTATAATCTTGTACGGATACAATAACTTTTCAAATTTATAAAATAGTTATCAAATATTTGTTAAATTATTAAATAATTATTTATTATATTATATTATATAATTTATAATTTTTATCAATAATAAAAAAATTAAAATAATAAAAATCTATTTGTTTTTATTAATATTATTATTCACATATTTTATATATAAATAATAATTATAATTAATATAAGAAATTAGTCTTTTTTAGTCTAAAGAGCAAGTTTAAATAATCTCCTTAAGTAAATAAAAGGGCATGAAATCATTTGTTCCATAAACCTTATTCCTAACCTGTGCCATTACATGCCATCTACATAGTTGGCCTGTCTTATTTATTTACTGTTAAATGTGTCGAGGTTGTGTAATGACTCAGGGTAGGATCAGAGATCGTGGACCTGGCAATTTCATCCTAAAGAAAAGAGGTAGCCCTACAATAGCAGACTAAGCCTATACAGTAGTTGGAGTTCTTATTCCTTTTAGCCATTTAATAAGAAAATGACTAAGCTCCTGTGAACCAAATTCCTATCCTGAACTCATTCAACCCGCTTGAAAGCCTTTACTTTACTAATGAGTATTCAGACTATAACAGTTCTAATGAACAATCACTCACTTTTGACAGTTATGTGATTCCAGAAGATGGTCTAGAATTGGGTCAATCACGTTTATTAGAAGTGGACAATAGAGTAATTGTACTGGTGATGCTGTCGCCTGCGACCAAATATAAAAGAAATCACTTCCATTAAAACAAATTAATGTAGTAGCGATAAGCAGATATCGTTCACACGAGAAATCTTTACAGTAATAAATTGCGAATTCAAACGAACCAATTAACAAAAGTAAAAAGGAGGGAGTGATTAAATCACGACAATATCAGAAAATCAAAGGAAAAATCTTAAATCGGAAGCAATACTTAAATCTGAAAAATCAATGAGAAAATACCTTAGTTTCGGGTCACCGATGTTATCATGCTATTATGGATCCTTAACATAAAATTGCAATCATTAATAAACATTCATTGGGGGAAATTTCTCCTAGGGGTAATGACTACGAACATGTATCCTAGCATTCTTATTAAACGATAACCTAGATACGATCATAGGTATAATCGAATAATAGCATTAGACATGTCAATTTCAGCCTGACCTGATTTAGGCCTGGGTTTGGCGGGCCGTGGGCCGACCATGGTCGACCAGTGCTAGCCAAGGGCCGGCCCGCGGCCCAACAAAACGACGCCGTTTTGTATTTTTTTAATTAAAAAATATAGACGGGCCATGTTTGGCCCGGGCCGGACCATCCCGACCTGCCATTTTTTAGGCCGGGCCGGGTCAGGCCAAGGGCAGCCTAAGCCCGTTGACATCCATAAATAGCATTAAGAATTAAGAACCAATAAGCAAGTGAAATATATGTACGACATGCAATCAATTAAGCAAATATCTTCTTAGAATTTTCAACTCTAACGTAGAGAAGTTAATTCTAATTGCTACTTATGATTATCAAAACTGGATGTCATATTCCAGTAATTTAACAGTTAAACCAATTAATTTCTAGTTGCTCACCTAGAAACCAACAAATTCGATTAAAAAGAATAGATCTGAAGATATCCAATGTTCATTAACAACATAATAAGTAT
>JANZXR010000171.1:39107310-39129145 GCA_027575705.1 Erythroxylum echinodendron
CTCATGACTTTCCAAGTTGTACATTGTAAATTTCATACTTACAAGTCGACTATCATGTTGCAAGTCGACTATTAACAAGTAGATCTGTCAGTTGGAGCATTGGACAAGTCGACTATTTTGGTGCAAGTCGACTATTAACAATCAGACTTATCAGTTGGATAAATGGACTAGTCGACTATCATCATATTAGTCGACTATTCGAAGAATGGAACTGAGAGTTTCATGGAAAATGTTAGTATTAGTCGACTACAGACCAACTAGTCGACTATCAGTTACAGCTGAACTAAATTGACCTTGTTAATTGACATAAACATCTTGAAGTCATTAAGTAAAGATCATTTCTTCAGATGATTGATGATTTGGTGACTGCTTAGTGTGGGTACATCACTCTTGTCGAAGTTACGCTTCTGTCACAAACCATGTACATGTGGGCTCATCATTGCTTATCTATGGTACATTTAAGCTTGAATAGAACTTTAAAGGTACTTAGTTGGTTATGGAAATAAGAGATAATTTGAGCGATGTGTTTAGGATGACGAGTGAGGATATGAACATAAGAATGAATTGTCATTTATCAAATGCTCAAGTATGGATGTTTGGAATAATATAAGAACCTTTTAGAGTGCTGCGCTCACATGTCATGACTCCGAATGTTGGGCTCCAGAAACAGGGTCCAACAAAAATACATTATCAAACTTATCTGAACTGCTCTCCCCCTTTGAGACAACACATGCCAAAAAGTTATTTTCAGGAGCTGCCGGGAAAGCAAAGAACACGTTGCTTTAAGCTAAGAAGAGCTTTAGTAGCGACTTGAAGGACTCCTTTAATACGCTCAATCTCAGAAAATAAAACGGCATGGGGATTAACAGTGGAGGTTCCTGTGACATCCCAAGGATTCGAAGCAACATACCACAAGTCCACCATCCGTGATTGCCAAAAAATACCTGGTGATATAGTCATCAACGGTGCGGACCTCAGGATGCTTGATTCAACCCTAGGAACCTCATTGGATTACAAAAATTGTGAGATTAAGCATGGAAAGTATAAGAGAGAGTGAGGCTTACTCTCAAGGGCTAACATTGTGTCGATAATCAGACGTCTAAGATTGAAGTGAATTCTAGTACCGATCGCATAAAGTAGCTTGGCCTAGGCCAGATAGACTGTCACAACATGGGTGCTCGGCATCTAATTGGTTAACTTAAAAAGTATAAAATACTTTTGGGTTAGTATAGATGACTGAAGACGGAACTAGATAGCTAGGCAATGAGTTTGCCACC
This sequence comes from Erythroxylum echinodendron, assembly GCA_027575705.1. Classification (NCBI taxonomy): domain Eukaryota; kingdom Viridiplantae; phylum Streptophyta; class Magnoliopsida; order Malpighiales; family Erythroxylaceae; genus Erythroxylum; species Erythroxylum echinodendron. Next base: position 39,108,588 of record JANZXR010000171.1, read on the forward strand.
AGTAATAACCGTGGCAATCTGATCTGTCGAAATGGCCCACTCAGCATCATAGTAAAGATCACCAATAACATTTTCAAAACTCAAAGACAGATTCAATCTTATAGCATTAAAACGAATGACCCGACTTTGCACATAAATTCCTCCAAAAGAGGCTGCATCCACATTTAAAATGTCACTAGTCAAGTTAGAGTAAAACTCTTTTACCAGATCAACATCGTAATGTTGAGGAAGAAGTGGAGCTTGCAACAAATTCCTCACCGAAAGTAGAGTATGTAAGCCCTGATCTTGAAATTCATCCAAGTTGAATGACTGATCTAAAACGAAACCAATGTCTAAAATTGTACACCATTTCTGCTCAGCGGCTTGAGTATAAAACTTGAAAGAAAAAGCTTTATCAACTGGCAGTCTAGTAGAAGGATGATAACGAGGTGGGCGGACAGACTTATGGCACCTCATCTTTGTTTGCTTCCTCGGAGCCGGAGAGGTTACCAGCGGTGGAACTGACTGAGCCACAGGAGGTGCTTCAGAATCTGAGGATGAGTCTTCCACCATGGACGCTATCACTCGAGTAACATCATCGATAGGGTCATTTTGATCCGAAACATCAGGGATATCAATAGGCACTGCTGAAGATGATCCCGCGCCTGTAGAACTTCTGCCAGATCCAGGATTAAATTGTAACCGACTTGAACGTCGCGTAGGAGCTACTGTCTTTTTCCCAGAGCCAGCAACTGCATCCTTTTCCTTAGTTCTTCTCATAATTTAATGTCAGACAGACAATGAGCACAAACACAGTAATCACCAAGCACTATCAGAAATTCTGAATATACCAGCAAGTAGGAATTAACAACTATCGATACTGTACCCAGTACACAATCAGTCAAAATTCAGCAATTTCCACAACAAGGTATTTCAAAATCCAGCCAAAATTTGAATCATTCAAAATAACCCAGCCGTAAAACATGTCAATTATACACCCAAAAACGACAACACATCCCTAAATCACCAAACCAAGCACTCATGTACCATTTCTCAGATGACCCAAAAATAACTAAATCATCAAGGCTTCACTGACCCACGGCTGCTATCAATACTCCACCAAGACAAACAACACCACTCCAATCAAGATCCAACACACAACCCAACTCTGAAATGAGAGATATATATACCGTATAATAGACGTCTACTCAATAGAAAACTGTGAGATGAAACAAATAAAGCAAATGTTGACACATGATCTTCAATCTTCGTGGGTGAGAGGCAAACACACAAGGATTTGAAGAGAAGGAGAGGCAAAGTGGAGAGAGGAGATGCTGGTCTGCGGCAATATAGAGAACGATGATACCTAAAATGAGTGAATTAGGGATTTTAGATCCCTTTAGTAAAATGCTGCGTAGTTTCTTTTTTTTAACTATTTTTTAAAACTAAAATAAAGCATAAAAATAAATACACTAATAGTGTAAGGCTCGTAGTCCCAGAGCTCCTCTGAGAAATTCAAACCTTACTGCATCAAGAGGTTTCGTGAAGACATCTACCAACTGCTTTTCCGTAGACACATGTGACAGAGTGATCATTTTGTTTTCCACAAGTTCTCGGATGAAGTGATACCGGAGATCAATATGCTTCGTCCTTGAATGCTGAACTGGATTCTTCAAAATATCTATGGCACTTTTGTTGTCGCATAAGACAGTCAACTCATTCTGATCAATCCCATAGTCTTCTAACATCTGTTTCATCCAAAGAAGTTGTAAACAACAACTACCTGCAGCGATATATTCTGCCTCAGCTGTTGATAGTGAAATTGAATTTTGCTTTTTGTTGTACCACGAGATCAAATTGTTTCCTAGAAAGAAACAGCCTCCTGAAGTACTTTTCCGATTGTCCAAATTTCCAGCCCAATCCGCATCACTATATCCAGCTAGATAAGGTGTTGAATCAAATGAATACCATAATCAGATGTTCCACTAGCATACCTTATGATCCTCTTTACTGCTGTCAGATGTATTTCTTTTGGATTGGCTTGATAGCGAACATATACTCCAACATTAAAACAGATATCTGGTCTTCTTGCAGTCAAGTATAATAGGCCTCCAATCATACTTCGATATAAACTCTCATCAACACTTTTTCCATTCTCATCTCTGTTTAATTTTTTTGAAACACTCATAGGCGCTCTTGCATGTCTAGCATTCTCGAGACCGAACTTCTTAAATAAGCTTTTGGCATACTTTGTTTGCGATAATAAGATTCCATCCTTCGTTTGTTTAACTTGCAAACCTAAAAATAATTTCAACTCGCCTACTATACTCATTTCAAATTTAGATGTCATTAGCTTAACAAATTCTTCAACCGTCTTTGAATGTGTGGCACATAAATTTGAGCTATCACAAAATCATATTGAAATCTTCTAATAAATAAGGTTTTGTCAACATTACCTCATTTATATCCTTGCTTGATAAGATATTGGGTGAGTATTTCATACCAGGCCCTTGGTGCTTGTTTCAGTCCATAAAGTACTTTCTTTAATTTGCACACATAGTCTATGTGAGCTGAATCGATGAATCCTTTCGGTTGCTCCACAAAGACTTCTTCCTGGATAAACCCATTCAGAAAAGCACTCTTTACATCCATCTAATAAAGTTAATTAACCCCCTTCAGTTTTTCAGATAGCGATAGCAAGGCAAAGGGACGACGAGGTGATGCAGACTACGTTTAGACGACTAGAGGAGAGTGAGAGTTACTTGGAGATGACTGGAGGAGACTGGACTCTGGAGAGATGACTCAAATGTTGTAATTTTGAACAAAAAAGATAAGAAAAGTGAGCAAGAAAGATTGATGTATTTTCAATGTGGTTTTTTTTAATTTATTCTATCTGATAATACCTTTATATAGGCTTACAGATAACTAAAAATCAACGAAAATCTTTGACAAAATTAGATATTTTGGTCATAAAATCATGAAACTATCCTACCAGAATCTGAGAACTAAAACAACTTAAAATACTGATTCAAACTTTGAATCAACTTCCAACACCCTCTCTTGATTCAAAGTTAAACATTCAAATTTTTTGGAGCACTTCTCTCCATCTTTAGAATCTTCTGTGAAGCACTTCTCTTTACCATTTGATGCACTTCTCATCATTCGGTTGATGCCCTTCTCACCAACCTACAATCATTGGAGCACGTCTCTCCAAACACATCTTGGTGCACTTCTCACCAACTTTGAAAAAAGAGTTTCTTCGTCAACCAACTTCACCATATTTGCTTGTTCCTTTTCCAATCTTCAATTTTTTGTAAGTGTCCAAATCTTTTACAGTTGAAATATTGAGGTTTTCCCTTATGCCAACAATCTTTCTCTTCATGCCTCGGTTTCTTGCAATAATCACATTGAGGAAATTGTCCATTCTTTTTTGATGACGAAACCTTTGCTTAATAGACTCCCTCCACCATCTTTTTACTTTATTGGTCTCTCATTGTCCTTCTTTGCTCTTGAGCTTGTAAAGCATTAATCACTCATAGATCCCTCAAGATCTCTGAGGGCTCTTATACTATGTTGAAATTTTGAACAAAAATGATAGGAAAAGTGAGCAAGAAAGATTGATGTATTTTTAATGTGGTTTTTTTATTTATTCTATCTGATCATGCGTTTATATAGGTTTACAGATAACTGAAAATCAAATAAAATCTTCAACAAAATCAGATATTTTGGCCATAAAATTAGGAAACCATACTATCAGAATCTGAGGACTAAAATAACTTAAAGACTAATTCAAACTTTGAATCAACTTCCAACATCATACGAGGGAGAGGGAGATTGACACAAAGAAGAGGAGGCAGCGAGGAACTGGGGAAGTGGAAGAACAAAGTACATGGAAGTTTGTACTTTCAGGTTGTAATTTTTCTTTTTACATTGTAGTCCTAAGATTTTATAAATTTTGCAAAATTAACCGATCAGTACCAACCGAAAAGGTAGGTATAGGCCGGTATCACTGGTCGATATAGTACTGTCAAATTTTGCATTGATTTGGGCCAATATGGTATAGAGATTCGCATCCTTTACATCTTCTATTACTAACTGTTTTCTTTTATTTACTTGTGGAATTCTAGCCTGTGCTGCTATCCTGCAAAGTTCGGATTTGTGCATACGTAAAAAGCATTAACTTCACGAGAGTAGAATGAAAGATGTTGCATCTGAGGAGCCAACCAATATAACCTTATTAAGAAAATTGTGTTTGTTTATCGGAACTATGCATAATATAATATGGGTTCTCCAAACAGTTCGACAATGTGCATAGAGACTATTCAACTTAAAAGCTATAGGCCCAAAATATCTTAACTGGTCCAGTTTCATGTCTAGCCTAATCTGTCACTTTCCCTCTCTTACTATGCTTGTAAGTTCAAATGTAGACTGATAGTCTGATACCAAGTACTAGAAAATAACGTTCCCTGACAACCTATACCAATAGAGCTCCAGAGCTAACAAAATGTATCAGTAAATGGCATTTGCAAAGTAGATTAATGAGAAAGTGGTGAAACTGTTTACCCGTTTCATGCCATAAAATAAAGCATATCAGTTTGACTATTCCAGTCAAGGTACATCCTATGCTGTAGGTGGCAATGACCACCAGGACAGTACTGAACGGTTTCCCAAAGTTAAAATCACATAATTACATAAGGATTAGTTCCTTAATAATCTTTAAACACGAAGTTTTAAGATGCATAAGTTTTTTAAACGATCACTTTGATCATTTGTATCACTTTTTTTGAAGTATTGATTCACCGAATAATCATATATAATCATACATGAAGTAACAACGATCTCAGGGTTGACCTATTACACAGCCAAACTCTCTGCTTACCATAATATCTTTGTGTCCTCCCTTATGGGATACAAGCACTATGGTCCTAAGTTGTTTCTGTGAGGATCATAATTCAGTTGCGTACTCATGTCACGGGTTGAAGTTTTTGGTTCCCATCCTCCCTGCAAGAAGTGACAAATTGCAGAAGCGCTATGGAATGCCATTGAATAAGTTTGTATCAGCTCAGCTCGTTTCACATGAAACATATCTTTGAATTACAACCAAACTTTAATGTCCCTACCCAACAATCCCCACATATTTATAACAAACTTTAGATAAAATTACCAACACTTGGAGCAACTTGCACTGCAAGTAGATTTTTCCCTCCATAAGTTATTGGAGACCTCTTTCTGATACTAGCATGTCAATGAATTACACTATTACAGACAAGTAGATGAAGAGTTTGGCAGGTGAAAATCATTCTCCCGTTTGAAAGAGGAAAATTTTGGGAAAAAAAAAGTTGCTTTAAGTAGTTAAAGAGTCACCGTGTCAACATAAAAACCAATGTAAAATCTCCAGCTAGAGCCTGCCGTTTTGCGCCTTAGAACTACTTGCTTATACAATTATATTAAAATAAACAACAATATCAACATTCAGTATGAGTCTAACTACTTTGCGAAGTCTGAAAAGGTCCAATAATACGTAACTTTAGTCTTGATAGAGAGACTATTTTCAAATGACCAACATGAAAAGAGAGGAAGAGAGAGACAGAGAAAGGGGAAAAAGAAAAGAAAAAAGAAAGAAAAAGAAAAAGAAATAAATAATAAAAAAGATGAAGAAGAAAGAGAAAGTTAATACTAATAATATTAATAATGCAAATATGAGTAGTAGTATTATGAATAATAATAATAATAATAATAATAATAATAATAATAATAGCAACAACAGTAGTAGCAGTAATAATAATATTAGTAGTAATAGTAATAGTTGTCGGGGTAATAGTCGTGGTAGTTGTGAAGGTGGTGATAGTAATAATAGTGGTAGTAATAATAATGATGACAATGATAACAATTATACTAAGAATACTAACACTAATAGTACTAATAATAATAAGAATAAGAATAACTAATTCAAGCTAAATCCCTAAAAAATAAGTACTACCTATTTACAAGTTTAGGCTAACTATAAAAACAATTACTAAAATCTCTTTCGAGAGATCTTTTATCTGAATTCTAGAACGTCAAAATTTTCTATTGTTGATTATGTCTGCGGTAAGTTCTAATATTATCATATTATTCTTGATCACCTCTTCTCAATTTTTCTAAGGCCTTTCTTTTTTTCTCTTACAGTCTCTAAATACAATCTTCTCTCGTCTTCTTACTAGAGCATTTGAGTATCTCCTCTTAACATGTTCAAACTTTCTAATCCTTGTCTATCTTAATTTGTCAATAATATTAGCTACTTTCAATTTGGCTCTTATCATTACATTCCTTACCTTATAAAGGTTAGCATTCTCTTCTCCTTTAAAATAACAGGACAGTTATGCTGAAGAGAAGATAAAACAGTTTAACCCTCTGGTTTTTATCTTACTTGGCTTCAAAAAGTGATATTAATCAATTCTGGAGTATATTTCTATATATATATATATATATATATATGCTTCATGTTCAAAAATAATCTGCAATTGAGATTGAGAGAACAATTCCAATGTCTTAAAACTTTGTAATAAAGCCTTATCGGTATCCAGCATCTGTTCCAGCTTCATTGTTTCTTTTCTGCATTATTATAGGAAATGTTGAAAAGAAAAAGACGGCATCTTTGTTCTTTGTTATGTTCATAACTTGATTTTCTAGTGAACATGACATGTTCACTAGTTATCATTTATCAATAGTTAATATCCAGGCCTACAGTGATAAGGTTTGGGTCACCCTACCCTGTCAAAAGATACCCAAAATCTTTGTCTGAGATAGCAGACATGCTTGCAGGATAGAAACCAAGTTTCACAGATTGGGACAAGGCTGACCCCTGAAGACATCAAATAGTCCTATTGTCCTTTTCTTCTGACCACATTAGTAATGACCACTCTTGACTCAAGAGGCCTAATGACCAACCTGCATGACTTGGAGAATTAAAATTTTTTAACTAAAGAACGTGGTAACACAACAAGCTATAGGTTTCACTTACCCTTTCCTTAGGACCACCAAACCCATAACACTGGACTGATCTTTATTTCTCCATTGAATGCCCACTTGTCTACTTCCCATTAGCATTTTGGTTTTATCTACAGCAAGTTATAGGCAGGGCGGGAATTGGTAATCTTGGCCCCCATTGAAGGTATATTCAATAAGGTCCCATTCAGAATTTGGAATGTAAGGTTTAAATGGTTTTCCATTGTGCAGGGACCGCCCAAAGTTGTCATGATTCCCATGAGTAACTTGATCTTTAGGCAGTTCATTTACTCTCTGTAGATGTTTTTATCCATACAATACAAGAGTTAAATTGAAACCCATCAATAAGATGTTAAAACTACAAATGTGTAAGGGTTATTTATGAGTTAGCTTTTGCGGTGGAGTTGAATCTTCTACGAACAAACTTTTGAGGTAGACTTTAACCTGAATTCGTGTCCAGCTTTGACACAAACATTATCTTTCTTAATGACTAATACAATAGATGATGAAACTTCTCTGGGTAAGTTGGGCCCTAAATTTCCTTCATAGCTTCATTGATTACATTATGTTACAGAGAGTAAAATCAGGAGAAGAAGTTCGATACCAAATGGGATTGAGTTTTTGGCATTGCATGAGATGGTGACCTCTTGAAATAACTCAAACACATTGGATGCTGAATGTATACATTTCTTTTCAGAAAAACATGAACAATTATTTGATTCACGCATTGGATGTGCAACTTGAGGCAGCTGACAGGCGCTTTTGGGGCCTATGCTCTGATCTCTTGGAGCGGTCATAGTTCTCAGAATCCAGGAAGGAAGGTACCATGGACCATGTGTATGGATGTGATGGACAGCCCCTCGAGAGCTTGAAACACAATAAATATGCTCTGTTTTTTCCAGTTACTTAATAGGATGAAATATTTACTGAGACATCAGAACCTTCCAAAACATAAATGCTCTGGAACTTCTTGTGTCATTAAATGTGTAACTAAACAAAGAATTTTCAAATTCCTAATAGTTTCTTGGTTCTTCCTGATGCAGGTAGCCCATAACCACTTTTTTAAGTCACAATTTTAAAGATTGAGAATTAGAAAGATACCGCAGTTTCAAAAGAACAGGTGAAAAATGTCACACTCGGAAGAAGGAACATATATGGAACACAAAATGTCAACTTGCCCAGTAAACTATGATTTGATCAACTTATAATGCATAGCTCTGAAAAATTCAAAACCACCTACTGCGGCTGCAGAAAAGCCTGGAGAGTAGCTACACAAACCAGACAAGTTAAATGAGCTAAGCAGGAAAAATGAAGTGTGCTTGTTGACTTCAAGGGGGACGCATATGCCTCGAATACTCAAAAGCTTCTTCGTTTCAGTAGAAAGTTGATTTGGACCATGGTAATAATCCAGTCCCTGACATTTTCTCACTTTCATAACTAAGAAGAGGGTTGTCTTTTATTTTTCTTTGAAGGGTCAAGAAAGTGAATTCAAAATATTTAGCAGAAACCTCACTTGGGGCTTGCAAGGGTAAGAAAATGCAGAGTTCACTAGTGCTTCTGAGTAACTACTTGTTTATGTTTCCAAATCCCAATAAATAACAAAACCTGGGTACTACGCAAAGCTGAGAGCTTGAACATAGAGAGATAGAGGCCCACACATCTATATGGTCCTCTTTTTTCTATTCTCTTTGAAGCTTTACAGCTGTACGCGAGAAAAGTGTTGGAAAAAAAAGAAAGTTTACAGGGAACGATAGGGTTAATGTTTTGCTCCAGACCCCAAATGTGGATTCATGTGATTCATTTGATGCCATGCAACAATAACAAGAGAATGGAGAGAGACCAAGTCAAAAGAAAAGTTTCTTAATATCACCAGTCCAAGAGACTTTGCCATGATCATATTATTCTACAATTATTGGTGTAGGGACAAACTGACTTCACCATCTTTGGACCTTGAGACTGAGACTGATAGAGGGAGCAAGCTGTTTCCCTTTGAAAAACCAACACACACATTCTCTTTCTTTACTTTGGTATGATGACTCTTGAGCACTAGGCAATAGGCATGCATCTCTACTGCTGCACCATCTACAATCTACCAACCTTAAAGTAGAGAAGAAAAGCGGGAGGTCTCAATAAGACAACCTCCCCACCATATCACAGATTTTGTCTCCCACCACATGCCTTTTAACTTGTTATAGCTCACCAAACAACAATAACATCTATATTTCTTTTCCTTTCTTCATGAATTTCATTTTCAGAGCTGACTTCTTTGTTTACTTTGCATCTAGATTGCTATTGCTTGTCCTGGAATTCATGTTTTAGAAGAAATGTGAGAATTCCTAAATATTATATCAATTGGGAGATGATAAAAATAGACTTAAGTGTCTTGAGAATGTAAACACACACACAAGAGAGGTGGTGAGTTCTTATTCCAACAAAGGTGACTGGCATGCACTGCTTGGATTAAATGGATTTTCGAGCAATAATATTATTATATAGCATGTGAGAAAAGCAAGAGAGACTTCTTTTTCCTTTTTTTTGGTAAATAAAAGTAAATAAAGTAAAAGAAAAGAGTAAACAAACATGGTTTATTTAGAATCCACTAAAAAATGAGGCATCATGAATCTTTGGCAATCTTAAGAAGGAAAACTATGGGCATGTAAGCTTCACTGCCTTAGTGGGTATCCTAACTTTGTTTATGCTTTAACCAGGAAAGATTATTATGTTAATCCAGGTTTAGCCTAATCCCATGAACAAACAAAAAGGAAAGAAAGAAGCTGAATTGATCACTAACTATTAACATAGCCTGACAATGCATCTCATTATCTTAAAGTAGACATAGTGCCTTATATAACTAACCGATTTTGACACATTCATGTAATGTTTTCTATCAATGTTTTCAAAATCAGACCGAAAGGTAAATAAGTAAGATAAAAGATTTAAAGTTTAAAAGGTTCAATCGGTAGTAGAACATTATAAAACTAGTTAAAAATTGAATAAAATTAAACAATTTGAAAATTCTTTAATTATTGAAAAATTTAAAGTTTAATTGAAAAATGAACTATTAAATGAAAATTAATTGGATTATTTGATTTATAAAAACTGATTAATTTACGAAAATTAATCGATTAATTAATAAACTGATTAATTTTTAACAACAAAAATTATTAAACTAAATAAAATCGAGAAATTAAAAACTAATTGAAAAGTTGATCTCTTCAAAATTTTTATTGTTAAATCGATCAAACTATAAATCGTTGAAGTCTACTTTCTTGGATATTTAAATCAAAATCACCAACAAAATTATGTACCCTAAATTTAAAAGCAAAAGCTCTTTTTTCCCCATATTAGCAAACTTTATTCCTCTTATTACGTTGGTTAGTATTAATTTGTTTCTTTGGATGGCATGATATTGGCAATAATAGAGCTAGAATGCTTCTAAGGCATGCCAGCTAGTGCTAGTACTTGACTTTCTTTTTCAGCCGTACCCCAATACTCTCTGCATAAAGTTCATGTCGTCTCCTGAAGGGAATACCAATCAATCATTAAGCAAGGACGATTTAACGAACTAGAATCGAAATTAGCCCCGTTAATTACTCATTAAATTCTGTGTTATAATTAATCTAATATTACTATATATTTAAGATCTATATATATATATATAAAAGGAAAAGACCCCCTTTTTTCCTATGTTTTCAATGTTGCCGAATGCCAAAGTTGCGTACTTGGTAGTATTGTTTTAAAGCTTGTTGTAATTATACTTCAGCACGACGACTGAAATTTTATTCAGATGGATCGTTATTAGTTTCTAATTTGGTAGTTGGTGCAGCTTAAGTCATGCTCTATATTTACTTCTCCATGCCATGGGATTGCGCAAGGGTAGTAATCGCAATGTACAAGTGTTTTAGGATTATAATTTACAAGTACAGACAATCTAATTATTGTCCTGATGTACTATGGAACATGTAAGTCAACGGACCACTTAGTTTCTTACAGATAATGATAACTCCATTGGTCTTTGAGGAAGAAAATCTTACACGACCGGTTCAATTAAGTTTCAGTTCTGTTTCTATCTAGGTGCGTGAAATGAGAACAATCCTTTTAGCAACTACAGTGTAATGGGAGCCAAAAGTGTTGGAAAATCCAAGAGCATTAGATGGTGCCTTCACTTTTTAGGTTGGCGTTAGGTTTCAGACAGCGAGATGGAGAGGATTGCGGGTCACTGTACAAACTATACAATAATGGAAGGATTGGCTCGTGTAACGAGGTCAAACCCCCACTTGCCATCTCTTCCACCGGACCACCACCAGTACCACCACCGTCCGACAAGCTCCTCCTCCTCTTCACGTGCAGACAAAACTCCAAATTGTCTTAAGTTGTAACCTAAATGGTTTAAGGGAACTAAGTTTGCATTTGACAATTTTAATGTGTGTGTGTGTCTGTCTGTCATTCTGTCAGTGATGTAACAAAATCATACAACTGCATGGAAGGTGAAGAAGAGATCATAATGTCATATATAATAGAGATGAACAAAAATTCTTTTCATGAATATTATAAGAGGAATATGTCCATATAAAAAAAGTATGCTCTTAAAGAGACTTGTACATTGTAACAGAAAGGGGCACAAGTGCCAACGACATGTTATGAAGAAAGACGCTCTCACCCTTTCTCTTCTACGATTCCACCGTTGATCTCTAGGAGAGGAATCAATAGAACATGCTGGGCAATCTTGGAATACTGAAGCGTAAGCTGAAGGGACATAAGCATAGTAAATGAGTAAATGACAAATGATGATTCGAGGGTTGAGACTTGAGAGAGATGGATCATCATCAACTGGGACTACCAACAAAGACCAAGTGGTCTTGGGTTCTGCTCTTCTTAAAGAGAGGCTCTGGTGATGAAGAAACCGATGACCAACTCAGAGCCCACGAATCGTTTGAGCTGTCATCGCTAAAGCCAGCATCAATCACACCACTAGGACTACTAGGAATTGGCTCGTACTTGCGCTTTTGAGACTTGCTGTTACAAGGCCTGCTCCTAGTCTTTGACAACTCGAGAATGAGTTCATAACAATCGTCTACTTTTTCCTGTTACAAGGTGCAGTGGCATAGCTTTTAAGTCCTGCAATAATGACTAGTGTTTCTGTACATTAATCGAACCTCAATTAAACCATACAAACCTCGCTTATTCTAAGAACGTTCAGAAGCTGGCAACGATAGTCAATTGGATGCGAGGACTCAACTAGGTCTATAACGTGCATCATTATAGCAGTAGCAAGTACGGAAGGAAGGTAGCTGGATAATCTTGAATCTGCAAAACGCCATCAAAAGGAAACGTATAAGAATCAGAAAAAGCTAATAAAGAGTCATCTTTTATACCCCTACTTTGTGCTTATCGAGAAATCTAAAGTTTTGGTCAAAAAGGATCTACTTGGACAAGCGTTATACAGAAAAATTTACCGGAGACTACGGAGAGAAGGAGGCATTCACATCTCCTGAGGAACTCCCAGTGCAGACGGTTCTTTAAGCCAAGTCTCCTAACGATGTGATCAAGAAACGATAATGGAGTCACTGGGTGCATCTTCCATTTAAGTGCGGACATCACCAGAAGCTCCATTCTTTGAATGGTTTTGGCTTCAAAAACATACTTTGTCCCTTCCACCTAATCCAACGAAACCAAAATCCAACATGAATATTATTGTTATTATCCAAATGTATAAACAAACAATAGGTAAAGTCAAGCAAGACATACCTGAAGGTCTAACAGAAGAGGCACTTGTGTCTCTTCAACTTTTGCAGCCAAAGACAGGCAAGTCACAGCCACAAGTTGGATCATCCATGGTTTATCTCTCTGATAACATGGACTGCAAATGAACCTATCAAGATAGTTTACAGCTAAAATTGCCGTGAGAGCCGAAAACCTGTAATGGCCATTGACTTTAAGTATCCATTCCACAGCCTCTTGGCGAGTCATACGCAGAGAAGAGTCTGTTTTCACATCGTTGACATTGACAATAACTCTTTGCTCTTCTTCTTTGAAGAAGAGTGAGAGAAGCTCCTCATCATCCCAGAACAAATCTTGCTCAAGCAATAACGAAAGTGGGAAAAAAGAAGAGTTTCTTTTCACCCCATTAAACGCGCTCTGGCTACTACATATCGCACTCTCTTCATCCAAAACTTCTACTTCTTCCTCCTCCTCCTCCTCCTCCCATTTCTCCTCTTCACAGTAGAGAGCATCTAGTAAAAACGAAGGGTTGTGTTCTTCACGTGCAGTTTGCTCATATTGTTGTATTGCCATTTGAAGAAGAATAAGAGATTTTTAGGTCCACTCCTCATTAACACACAGCAAAACACAAGAGAACAAGTTATTGTCTCCTCTTTACCATTTCTCAAGGTCTCTCCACTCTGAGTACAGACAGAGAGTGATTGTCAAGAGAGAAAGGATAGCAGAAGCAGAGACTAAAAGCAGAAAGTGGGAAGGAACAAAAAGAAAAAAGAAAAGAGAGAGATTTAAAAAAGGAGTGGGTTTCATACTTTCATTTCATGCTTGTCTTCTTATTAAGATTTAGATAATTGTATTTAATAATTATTAATTGGATAAATATATAATTTTGGGGTTGGGTTTTGTAATTTGTACAGTGTTTTGTGCTTTCGGTGTGACGCTGGTTTTGTTTGGCGGGGCAGAAAATGGAATCGCACACACACCAAGCTTGACCCCACTCATGAAAACAACGTCTTATTCAGAGCATTAATAAAAAGTCACCGTGAGACACACACCACACCAAAAGTCTTTTAAGTGCCGGTAAATCCTAACCAAGTTAATTTATTTTAATTAATTATATTAAATTAATATTTTTATTTAAGTTAGAAAATTTGATTAATTTAAATTTAGTCTGAATTAAAATTTCTATACTTAAAAAGTCTTAACGGTTTTTTAAGTAGGGCATTATCGTATATTTCGAGGGAAATTTTAATAAATTGTGAGAAAAAGTATGTCAGCTTTGCATATTTTAATTAGCGTTATTTTTAAGGGAAGTGGTTGGTTCATGTAAAAAATAATAATAAGAATTAGAATAAATATAGTAAAAAATAAGAATAGATATAATCATTATAATTATGATAGCTGATTAATATTATTATAGATAATAATTGATTTATTAAAAATGTTAAGAAATAAAATTTGTTATATTTTAATTAATTACATTATAATTAACTAATTAATTATATTTTAATCAATTAAATATATTTTAGTTAATTATATTTTTAATGAATTAATTAATTTTAATTAATTATAGTTTAATTATATTTACTTTAAAATTTTAAAAATATATTAATATTTGTGGGAATCAAAACCATTCCCTACACACGAGGAGTATGAAATATTATCTAAAATTGAAGTATGAAATAACTATTCAATTAATCATAATAAATAACCAATATTACTATTTATCTCTTTCTTATTGATTTATTCTCATATCCCTTAATCAAGCATCGCCTAAATCTTTTCGAAAACAACTTATATATTAGTTAGGATAAGGTTACGTATTAGTAGATCTTTTTAAATCTTGTATACCAACAAAATGTTTACTAAACTGTTGCTTTTTACAGTAATATTTTTCTTGGTATATTACTGACTTAAAAGTATAGTCGGCTAAATCTATCTAAATGTAAAAATCACAAGCGTAGGAATTTTTGAGTTTAGTTCTTAAGTTTTTAGTCTGATTTATTTTAATAATTTTTATTATTTAAAATTAATAACTTTATTAATTAATTGATTAAATTTTATAAATTAATAAATTTTTATAAACTAAAATTAATTAATTAATTTTTATTTAATAATTTATTTTTTAATTAAATTTTAAATTTTTAGATTAGTAAGCACAATCTTTTTAAGTTATATTTAATATTTAGTTAATTTTACGATGGTTAAATATTCATCAAATTTTTTTAATTTTTAATTTTTAATTTTTAGTCCAACTTTTTTAAAATGTGTGAAATATTGTGATAAAGAAAAAGAAAAAATAATAGAAAATTCTGAAAAGACACACAAAGTAGGACATTACAGACGAGGAGCCTGCTAGCTACGCGAGTTATAGAACAGACGTGCCACGCTCCAGTGCTCTGTTCGCGTCGAATTCCAATCGCGTCGACTGAGAATTGTGAGAATGAAAGGAAGTGACTGCAAATTATCTTGCAAAAGAACGAGATTTAATGGTAAAATTTGGAAAGGTGTCTTGTCGGTAAGGAGCACTATGCAGTATGCAGCCTTATAAAGCTCTCTGATTTTTTACTTGCCATCACTACGGTTTTCTATATATCAATTAAGCTACCCAAAATTCGTGTCGCAGGTAACGCACAATGTCGAGGCAACCCAGGGGAACCTAGTGGTTATGCTAATATTGAGTTAACCAAAATTTGAGTTGAAGGTAATGTGTTATTAAATTATTTATACCTTTATTTTTTAGGTACGTATAAATAATTTTTTTATTTTTATTAATATAAATTAATATTTTAAAATTAAAATAAAAGTTAAATTAATAAGATAAGAAGTTTAATATGAAAAAAGTTCAATTGATATTATATAGTAATAAAATTAAATAAAAATTTATAAAATTAAAGAATTTGAAATATGGTTAATAAATTGTTTTTATTAATAAAAATTTTAAAAGTTTAATTGAAAAAAGAAAATATTAAATAAAAATTTATTTATTTATTTTAATATATAATAATTTATTAATTAATAAAAATATATCAATTAATTAATAAATTGATCAATTTGTAAAAAAAATTATTAAAATAAATTAATTTTAAAATATAAAATTAAATTTTTTCACCGTTCACTCGGTTAAAAGATTTATACTTTTTATTGGTTGAAACAAGTAAGAAGCTGAAAGAATTTCCCCAAAGTTGAGTGATGTACTCTCAATTCTATATTATGACATGACTTGTGGTCCTCCTGACATTACTTTATTTAATTTCAACCACTTTCTTCTTGTTTTTTTTCTTAAAATTGATGGCAATCCAATTTCTATATTTTTTTCTTTGATATTATGTTGTTTTAGCAATTTATTAAATTATATATTATAGTCTGAATACAATTTTTCATTTAATAAAAATTGTATTCACATAATGGATAACACAATTTTTATTTTAGAGTTACTATTATTATTATTAATCTTATTAATAAAAAAAGACTTATATCATTATTCTAGTTCTTACAAAACGGAGAGTCTTGTATGTTGACATTGTCTTTTTTATTGTCTACTCGTAGATTTCACAAAAAAGTAAAAGTTGCTTGAAATAAAGTCTTTGTGACCAAAAGATCTCGTATTTAAAATGTGATGTTATTATTTATAATAAATATGTACTAAAAGTCTTTATAAGCAGAAGAATGCTTTTTTCTTCAATGTCCATTGAAACTATGGTCATGTCTAAATAAAAGATTGTTTTAAGTTTTAGGTTTCTCTACATTGTTGTGTGCTTGCACTTGAATCCATGAGTACATCTCAAAGTTAGGTAACGAAAGTTTCAAAGGGCCATTAGTTAATGGACTCTCTTCTCAAGATGGACACATTATCAATTAGTGGTATTGATACTTCCAAACTTCACAACTAGTCAATCAACACATCTCCATTACCCGTTTCTTGGAAACTAAATACCCAATTATTATTTGTTTTGTGTATCGTACCTAACACATGTCCAAATTTATTGCACAAACCATACTCGACAAAAGGGTTTCTTGACTTATGCATGTTTACACCAACAAACTTCCAAAACTTCTTCTTCTCCTAACACAAACACAAGGTAGCCTCCAAAAAACACACCTAATCTTGTTTAGTCTTAAGTTTGCGAACTTTTGTTGGATAGCATCTTGGACTTTATGTTGTTCTGCAATTAACTTTGTTTGGTGTGCACATATGTTTTTGGGGTCAACTTCTCTCTTTTACGACCAAATTGTCACAAAATATAGATTCTAATGAAGTATGGTTTCCAAGCAGTACTGTGACTTAGTACAATTAGCTACATATATATTAATATATTAGCTTTATTAAAATAAGGTATAGTTGAATCGAAGAATTCTTCACCACTCTTTTGAAGTCTAAATAATATAACAATAAGATTTATTTAGACTTCTAAAGAGTGGTGAAGAATTGTTCAATAATATAAAAATAAGATTTATTTATGTAAAATAAAATTCGGGACCTTTTAGATTAAAGTCATCATTTTCAATAATTATTGTGGTTGTATAAGCAAACACATCTTTAATGAAAATTTGATTATGATTCTAAACTTCATTTTTACATGTATATGAATAAGATTTTTCTATATTTTTGGAATCTCAACCTCTACATCCGTTTGTGATGAAATATTCTCGTTTATTTAAGTCCGACCTTAAGTAAAGATAGAAAGGACACTTGCTCATGACCTAATCTTGACCTGTCTTTATTTTATCTAATTTTATTCTTTATGAAGACCTATTGACACTTATAAAAATAAAAAGAGACAAATTAGAGACTTTTTTAACTTTATCTAGGGCTATAAAATGTTAGGAATTGTCATCATCCATTGATACTACGTCCTCTTCCAGAAGTACTTTTTTCTAAAACATTAATTTTATGGTGTTTTTATACTTCTCTTTCAAAAATAAGTTTCTCCTTTACTTTTAATGAATTTTCAGCATTTAAGCATTATTTATTTATTTATCCTTATTGTATTATTTAGTATAATACTTTTTCATATTTTATTTATTAAGTATCATTTATTTATTTATTTTTATATGAGTTATTTAGAAGCAACTTTTCTACACTGGCCTTACGCTGGCATAGAATCAGGGATACCGCCGAGTAGAACTTGAAGTGGACTCGGCAGTAGTGATCAACATTCTTTCCTCAGCAGACGACCGAGCTCAGACCTACAACTCTATCGTCCTAGGCATAGACGAGCTGTTCCACCGGAATTGGACTGTTGTTCATCTACATATTTATCGAGAGAGCAACAAAGGCGCTGACTGGCTGGCGCACTACGCTGAACTTGTAGATGTTGGGGTCACCTATTTTGACAATACACCTATAGGGTGTCATCATTTCCTCACAGAGGATAGATCGGGGATCTGTTTCCATAGACTTATTATGTAATTTTCAGTTTTATTTCCCTTAACCAAAAAAAAAAAAAGAAGCAACTTCTCTATTAGTTGAGGATAAGATTACGTACTACAGAACCTTCTTAAACTCCATATTTTAGCAAGATTTTTTGTATTGAATTATTGTTGTTATTATTATTATTATCTACTAAGGGCATAACTAAGATATGAAATTTAATCACCTTTTTAGTGTTTGTAAAAATATCCAAATTTTGATTAATAATATTTTGCAAATGAATTATTTTTGAACTTCTATTTCTTTTTAATTGTTTTCTACAATCAAGAATCACTTACTCTAATTAGGGCTGACAAAGGAATAAAAAAGTGATTATTACAATCTACATAATTACTTATCTCACATATTAAATAATTTTATTAATTAAGAAATTCATTTTTACATAATTTATTTTATATTAAATAATTCTATCAATTAAAACATTCAATCTACATAATAATTTTACATATTAAATAATTGAATCAATTAAGACACTCATTCCATAAGACAAGAGATCGTGCATATTCTAATTATGAAGAGATGGAGCAATCCAAGGACTAATCAAAAGTCCAAGCTTTGCCTCTATCTCAAATATCCCAAGTTAGTTGGAATGTCACATTAATGAGTAGTTGATACAAACTTTATTATCTACTTTTTGTAAATGAGATTTGATTCATCGATTGGAGAACACAAAATTTCTTCTTTTTGGAAAAAATGTCTACCACTTGCCATTTTCTCATCAAATTTCTACTTAGGACTTTGGTTTGATCATTGTTTATGTCATTATGTCTGTAACAAATAAAGTTTAATGTCAAATCATACTTTTACTAGTTCTTCGTCAACTTTTTGGCAAATGGAAGTGCACGATATAAAAAATATAATCAAATGTCTCTCTCGATCTACATATCAACTTTGACGTGACTGGTCAGTGAGTGATCCTCTTCTTCAAGCACCTTTAGACCATATGAAATCTTTATTTTGGATTTCTTCCCACCCTTTTTCGATAAAACTTATCGAAATATTTATCATATAGTGTGAGGAAGAGATCAGGCATTTAAATTTGATGATAGATTTAAGATAAATTAGAGATTTTTATTTTATTGTAAACTCTTCCGTAAATTAAATTTCTTATTTTGTTTTTCGTATGCTTCATTCGTAAAGAGTCTTTTTATTACGTATGGATAAGATTATATATTATTAGACCGCTTCGGACTTTACATTATCACGAAATTTTTATTGAGTTGTTATTGTTGTTCTTTTTTTTCTTAATATGAATTAGGGTTTACATAAATTTATTTAAATAATATTTGAGAGAAATTAATATAACTATCTATCAATAAAATTTATTTTCCTTTGGAGAATTTTTATCCCAAATTGTGTTTGTTTATGAAGAGAGAAAGAGGATAAATAATTTGTCATCCACCATAACCAAACCTTTTCATGTGATACAAATGATACCTCAGGTGTACATTGTGTTTGACCTGAAGGAGAAACGTGAATTCTCATCAAAAGTTACCAGTCGATAGCTGGAGACCTTTGACTTGCCCACTAAAGCTGGAATACATATATGTATATGGAATGTATGTGGCATTATTACCAGTGCAACCCATGATTTCCACAGGTACATTATTACCTTCGGAACTAATGATTTTGGAATTTCTCAATTGATTGGTTTCATGTGTTGTTGCCTGTGAAGTGAGAGTCAGTGGGCCTTCAAAGCAGCAATTGTCCTACTGGAAGTAATTAATAATTTGGAAACTGATAGAATGCCAACTTGCATTGCATCCATCTCCAAATTAACTTCTGCTAGTAAATACTTCTAACACTTTCTACTAGTTAGGGTTAAAATTCTGTAATACCGAATCTTTTTAGATCTCAGGTTTTAGCGAGACTCACGCTGAGTGTTGTTGTTATTGTACTTATCACTTCCGGTCTGTGCAAAGTGAATAGAAATGAAACTGATTGTCTCATGTAGCGCTGAAGCAGAACATAGACTTCTTGTATTGAAAAGAAATAGCATGACATGTGAACAGAGATAAACTAACGTACCTTATCATGGCATATTAAACAATTTCGCAAACAATCAAGAAACCATATGCAGGAGCCACTACATTTTCTGATCAATGGTGTCCACTGATTCTACTCCACTATGACAAGGGAAGGAGCAACAAAACATTGACTTACATAGCTATACTTGCTAGCTTGCTGAACTAGGTGAAGGAAGCATGAAAGTTGGTTTAGATTAGCTAAAAATTGCTGTAGCAACATGTTTGGGGGCTATATTAGTTGGAAACCGAAACTTTGCAACACCTGTTGAGTTTTTATCAATGAGCAGTGTCTCTACTTGCATCATTGTCAGTATGTTCACTTATTTATGATCCTCCCCCAGGCTCAAGAGTTGGCCCTTTTAATCAAAGAAAACCTTGTGGCTATGAGCTTTGGCCATCGTTTGTAGCGTCCG
>JANZXR010000171.1:39130162-39151327 GCA_027575705.1 Erythroxylum echinodendron
GGATACGGTGAAGGGGGGTAAGCAGCTGGTTGAGGGGGATATGCAGGCGGTGGATATGCTTGATTAACTGGGTATGATGGATAAGGAGATGGGCCACCGTAGGATGTAGCTGGTGGTGGATAAGCAGCTGGATATGCTGGTGGTGGATAAGCGGTTGGGTACGCTGGTGGCGGTGCTGAGTATGTTGAGACTTGAGGAGGATGTGGTGCTGAGTATGTTGAGATTTGAGGAGCAGACACTGTGTAAAGTGGTGCTGAAGGTGTTGCAGATTTCTGCACAAACACAATTGTAAGCCCCCAACGAACAAGAAATCTTCCTGCATACAGAAGATAATAGGATATCTAAAATTTCAGAAGGTCATCAAAATAACTTGCCTTGGCATTAGCATAATGCATTATAAGTCGCACTTCTCCAGCAGCTCTGCAACAGGGCAAAACACTCTTAAAAAGATACTTAGGCCATCCAACTCATGGTAACATAATACATGTCTGTCTTTCTATCACTCATAAACATAAACCCTTCCCTCCTTGCAAAACATTCTGACGCAGGGACATGGACAAAAGCACGCTATGAGAATGAAAAAGGAGGAACCAAGAAATCTCAAACATTCAATCAATGCACTTACCAAATAAGGGACATTAGGCAACATTACCACAAAACAAAAATAATTAATGCTATGCCCTTGAAAATTCAAAACCTGTAAACATACAACCACAGAAATGATGTTCTAGCAATGCCTAAAAGTCGCTCTCTTATATCCAAAAACCAGGGATAAGTTCGCCATTTCTTTTGTTCATGTTAGTAGTATTCAATACCATCTTTGTGAAGAATAAAAACGCTATTACGGCAGGATAAATACGACTTGCATTTCAATACCTCATAGCCAGAAGAAGTGCACAAGGCTATCAAGAACAAACATGCAAGGATCGAACTTGTTTGCATATATTTAAACACAGGAACTTCAAGAAATACTGGCATTCAAAGAATTCAATCCCAAGTCAAAGTCAAAAGTAATTGCAATAACATTACCTGCCAGTTTTAGTTTGAAGTGGCCAAGTGCAGTCGTCAAAGCCCTCAGACAGAACTTTATGCAACGGAACCCTAAGTTCAGTAATTTCCATGAGATTAGATTAACATCAGAGTCCAGAGCATCAACATAATGAATCATCACTGCATAAAAGAGACAAGAAGAATACTCACTTTCCGCTGCCAATGAAATCGTCATTAGTTAAGGTATTGCTGTTCCAAACTACAATGTTTAGCTCTCTCAGCCCTTCAATCAAGGTGAATATAAACTTCTCTTGGAATGTAGGATTCTTGCCACCATCTAAACCAACCAAGCACAATAAATTAAAAAAGGGAAAATAAGTTCCGTCATCAGCTACAAATCTTAACCAAACAAGAATAGTAACTGAAAAAATCAAACTCTTGAAAAGCAGAGATAAAAGGGATTTCGGTGACATTCCTATAAAGGTACCAGGAAATCAACATAAGAAAATAGAGAACACAGATGCAAGCAAAGAAAGGAAATTTCAGGCAGGTACCTGTGCAGGTTCGCGTACGGACCTTATTGCTACCATATTCAAGGCAAACATAAGGATCTTGCCTTGAAATCCATTCTGTGTCTTTCAATTTGGTGCAGCCAACCACTGAACCCAAACACAAAACAAAAGGCAACCCACATAAGGACCAAGCTCAAAACAAAGAAATAGATCAACAACAACCAAAAACACTAAAATGGAACCTTCAATCATTACCAGTGACTTCAAGAAGCTGTCCCTGAATACCAGAAACCGACATTGGATGGGAGTTGACCGACAGCTGATCTGTAAAACTGGTCAAAAATTAATTGTTGCATAAACGACCCACCATCTCTTTTTATATGCGGGTTCGCTAAACCGATTGGAACGAACATTAATTACATTAAAAGCGTTAATGGTTTTATCCATTACGATGTTCTTTTGTTTACTCAAAACTCTTTTTTCACCGTAGGAATTTCCCTTCTAAGTTGGTGCTTGTTGCCGTCACCTGGTTAAAAATTATTACGTATAAAAGGGTAGATCATGGAGCGAAGACTTTGACCAGTGCATGTGATAAACCTTGCAAATTTACGCTCTTCATTATTGTCTTCTTTTTGCAGTTCAGGATTCAGGACTTTCCCGTTATTCAAACAAATAATGTTCTAACTCAAATTTTATAAAATTGAAACATAAACAGTCTGATTGTGACAATAATTCTGAACAATATAAGTTTTTTTAATAAAATTTAAGGAAATTGTCAGAGGGAAATAAGTATGGAAAAATAATGAAAAAAAGAGAAGAAGAGAGAAGTTGACTTTGTGTTGCATTGACATTTGTTTAACTAACGAGGAAGATGAGGTGTGTGTGATAGAATTAGAAATGGAATTGGTCTATTCTTCGTTTACTAAACAGAATACAATTGACTTTCAAGAACAATTTCCATGAAATTGAGGCAGAGCCTGATTCTATACTTGACATTACCAACACATGCAGAAGCCTCTGATATTGTCCTGTTTCACAAGATAAGATAGCTTCATTGTTTCGCAGAAATTCTTGTGGAATCCATAGAAATTCCCCAAATTTTGACCCACTTGAAACATCTTAAGATATACGAAAAGGTCTAATAGTATGCAATATTATCCTTCACAGACTTTTCCAAATACCCAACATGGTTCAACCATCTTAAGCAATTTGGTCCAAATAGATTCGACAAATCAAGTTCAAGTTAATTGAGCTTAAACAAGTTAAATTCAAGTTTCGGATACGAGCAAGCAGTTTCCAAATTTCTACTTCAAAATAACATTATTTTAATTTCTGAGTCAACTCATGCCCAGCTACACCTATGTCGGAACTCTTAAACTCCAATTTTCCGTCTGAAAACCTGTTTCAAGGTCCTTCCTTCTGCTTCCACCAATCAGCTTTTAAACTCTCCACTCTTCTTTGGTTCAGGATTCATTAAAAACAATATCGTTCCCATTTGACAGGAACTAAAACTGTGGTCCAAGATTCAGGAAGCTCCATTTAGACTACTGGCTCAAAAGAATGATAACATTATAAAATGTGTTAAATCAACTATTTAAAGGAATTAATAAAACGAATTCAACTAATTGGTGCAACGACTAGATTCACTAATTTCTCAGCCCACCAGCTTGCTTTCAGCTTGAACAACAGATAAAGCCAGAAGCTGACTTTAACACTACTACTCGATATGGACTGATCAAACCATAATCACTACATCCACATGCGTGTATAACTTGCAAGCCAATTCATATATACAACTTTCTATAATGACATAAACATGCCCTTGACCTTTACTCGCTTTCATAGTCTTCATCGTCTCCAAATGTGAAGACGGATGCATCAGCAGCCATTGCTTTGAATTCACTACCTGAATTGTTAGTCTCGAAGCCTGATCCAGCTCCATCACTTTTTGGTTGAGTAGAAGCCTGGGAGCCTGCGCCTGCCAAATTAAGTTGCGCTGTTGCGTGAGTTATACCCTGTACCTGATCTGGTTTAACAGTGGTGTCAGTTGTAGTGGAGGTTTTCACTGCAGTCCCGTCTTGAGAAGTTGCTTGAGCTGGCCTGTTTCTTGAAGATACAGATTCCTCTGCCTCGCTGTCTGAGAAAACGTCATCTTTGTCACTACTCGATTGGTTCTTATTCTGACTTGGAGCAGCTGCAGCTGTGGCTGCATCAGATGGGGCCTGTGCAACATTTGAACCGTCCTCTGGTTTCTTAACAGTAGTTTCTGTAGGTGAAGCTGCTGGAACGGGCACAGTATAATCTACAAGAACAACCTCAACCTGAAATCCTGGGGATGGCAGCTTTCTCTGGAGAAAATCATGTAAGATTGTTAGGCCCGCTTGAAGCATGAAGAATATAAGACATCTGACAAGAGTAAGGTTGGTAGATGAAACAGCACTTTCACCGTGAGTAATAAGCAAGAAAGAAACCAGGAGTTTTTAAGTGAGAATTAGATTACCTTTTCAAACCCGTCAATGTCACCAGTATTCAAGATTTTTCTATTTTCCATCATTGTTGTGTTCAACCAACTGAAATTACAAAGGAAGTACTAAGTTAAATAATTCACATTCTGTTCATGAACATAGCAGTATATTCTTTTAAAAGGTCAAATACAGACAAGTAAAAATCTCCTTGGCGATCATGAAAATGGACTTTAAAGTCTCCAGCCACTTCTGTTAGACCAGGCTCCCCTGGCAAAGCAAAGACCATAACTCCTTTCTTAGGTGCCGTAAACCAGTAATCTTCAGGCTGCAAAAGAACCAAAAAGAGTTAAATCCATATAAAAAGCTAGAATTCGCCAGTGGTCCATAAAAAAGAAGACATTAGATTATCCGGTGGTCCATAAAAGAGAAGACATTCTTAATAGAGCTTTCCAGAGACTCCTGGCATGATGGCATTTGTTTCATGAAACTGAAAAGTAACCTACCGACAAATCCTTGGTTCTGGGATGCTTTTTGGTGGAGAAGAGCACACCTGGATGTAAAGAAAGCATTGAAGAGATGAACAAGAATTTGAATAACTCATACTTGATAAATTGATATTTATCTAAGATATAAAGGAGTGTGAAGTTTAACCGCAACTCATCATTTGTCTCTCTACTAGTGTCCACTCATCATTGTTTCAAATTTTGAAATAGAAAGAAAAAGAGAAATGGAAGAGGAGAAAGAAATGGAGCAGAGCAGTAAAGACCCATCCTGAACATATGTAGCTTAGTTCTTCTATCAAGCAAAGACACCAATGGGATTTACACATTTTCCAGAACAATAAAGATGTGGAAGGAAACACATTATGCAGCAAATATGCTTGATGCCATCAAAGAGAACAGCTCAAGTCAAAAACCGAAGCTCAAAGGCATTAGAAGGAAGACAAAGGAAGGTATAAAGCATTTCTATCTGCTCATGAGATACAAAAAAGAACAAATATACCAACTTAATTGCAATGGTTGAATTGGCAATGCAGAATTAGCGAAGAAAAGGCAAATGGAATCTTCATTCATAATGGCACACCCACCGTTGTGATCTGAGATAGTTATGGAAGGCCTGATCCAATAAGGGCATCTATGGAGTCGAAATCCTCTAAGCATGCACCTGCAGAAAGCGTCAACTTCGTAACTGAAGAAACAAATAATACTTCTGACAAATGCAAAGCAACAAGCATACCTGCGCCCAGGTTGGTTTTCACCATTAAAGTATGTCATGATGCGCTCAAAATATTTTACATATCTCTACAAAGAAATAACAACAGAATGGCACCTATCAGATATGATGAGAAGAAGGCTCAGCATAGAGATTAAATGTGTATTTTCCTTAGAAAAGAAAAAAGGTAATGGCTCACTTACAATTTGGCTTGGCAAAACAAGCCCTTTCCCATCAATGCATCTTTTCTGGTTGTAGTAATCCATTGACTCTTCAGCTGTAGGAAAGAACTGCAAACAAAAGGTTAATTAACAACATAAACTATTTGGTAATATTGACAGAACACTGACTAATGTATGAATTACATCATAGGTTATAGAACATATATATCACTATGTATAATCTCAAACCAGCTGAGATTCCATCCGGGATTGTTCTATGTTTCTCATTCTGCTGCATTTAAAACAAACTGCATGTATTTTTCCACAACAATTTGATAAATGTCAAATCAAAGTACAATTCAACTGAAAAGAGATCCATATCTTACCTTTAAGTATAGAAGAAGGCTAGAAATCATCAATCCTGTCCTTGCCATTCCAGCCTTACAGTGCACAACCACGACATTCTCAATGTCTTCCTTCAACCAGGAGTAAGCACTTTGACAGAATGAAATTATCAGTTGAATCGGGGGGCAGTTATGATCATCAAATGGAAAACTAGCCACCTAACAAACAATTTCATGTGACAGACATAAGAAGCTATCAATAAAATTATTGCCAATAGAAATCTTTAAAGCATTCAAGTATCAAAAAGAGGGAAGGTAAAAGAAAGAAAATACATTATACAACACAACAAATAGGACAGACCAAATTTGAGCTGAAATACAACAATCCTCAAATCTGCTTTATTGATGCAAACGATGACATATATGCTTTACTACTGCATCAGATATTAAAAAACAGTACCACACCTTTCCTTCGAACAAGGATGCATCATACAGCCTTTCAGAACAAAGGTTGTAAACTTTGTACTTGCCCTGCACATAGAAAGTCGACCAAAGGTCAAAGATTAGGATAAAACAACGTTAGAATTCCAAAAATACCATTGTTAGGTGTGAATGGAGAATGAAAGAAACTCGACGTACTTATCAACAACAAGATGAGCACACGAGCAATTCATATCCCACATTGCATATATATGCAGTCAAATCTTGATTAGGAAAACTACAAGGTCTAATTAAAAGTATAAGAATCTAGACGGTTTCTATGACGCAACACGAGTACCCACTATTAAGCTGAAGATGGTACAGATCATACCCACAAAGGAATAGAACTATGACCCTCTTGCACACCAAACAAAAGAATTTGTAGAGGTTACAGAAAACATAAGAAATGAGCAAAGAGCAAATAATGAAAAAAATACGTTTTCTTATATCCATTTACCTTGTGATGGGTTTCAAAAAAATTAATCACTTCTTCCATGTGGTTTCTGTAGAAACCCTGCATCACAAAGCTAGTAGTTCATTATTGATCACTAGAAGAATCAAGTCTGATTATTAACTACAAATTAACATGTCTACCTCAACATATCCAAAGAACCCAGAACTCATATCACCAGCAGGGAATCCCATGGCTATTATGTTCTCTGTGATATATGTCATATCCAAATCAAATGCTCCCTCCTGGATACAAAGGGCAGAATGAAGATTAAATACATGAAAAAAATTAGTTGAAACAAAATCTCTGTGTAGACATTTATTATCAAGATATTAGCAAGAATCAGCATCACGATTCAAATTCTCAAACAATGTATTCCACAAGAAGGAAAGTTCTACTAGCTGTAGAAACCCAGCCTATTTCCAACGCAAGAGTCTTCTTAGGAAACACCTCTGTGTAATACTAATTACACGGTGTCTAGAAAGAGGCTTATAAAACAAACAATCAAACTGCAAACAAGACTTCTTACCTCCTCCTCTCATCACTATGAAACATGAAAACATTAGGAAAGGAAATATAAAACTAAATCAACGTGAGAAGTGAGAAGTGAGAAGTGAGAAGTGAGAAATGAGAGAACCAATAAGAATGGCAATAAATGATCATTCATTTGAGATCAAAACGATTTACAGGCAATGTAATCCACCTGATATCTTCGCTTATTTTGAGAGACAGCATGCCGTGCCTTGACCTGTACCGCTTTGACTGCATTCTTTGACGTGTCAACTAGCCCCTTCGTAATGGTCCCAAATAAACCAGATCGTGAAGTCCCGTCAAGACTTTCGTCTGAAGGAGGCGATTTAGGGTGCAGATTCAGTCCAAGTCCGCTAGTGAAACGTGAAAAGGTTGATTTTCCAGGACTCCCTGTTGGTGACGCATCTTGAGTCGAAGATGAAGGCTGAGGGATCTTCAAATTTTTGGCCCATGATGCTATACCAGCAACAGACAGCTTCGAGGGAGCTTCTTGGGCAGAATTATCCGGTTCAGGATTGACAGCAGCAGGAATTCTAGCATTGGGTCTAACAGACGGAGCTGATGAATCAACGGATACTGATTCCATTTTGTCTCAAGGATCTGGCATATACAGAAACTTACAGAGCCAACAAAGACCACTGCAACGACCAACTGCAATAAGAACACAAACACAAACACAACATAAACATAAACATTGGAGCATCAAAACACAAAAGGGACAACGACTTCCCCAATGTCCCAACTCGAAAACAACAGAAAAGTAAATTTGTGTGATCGATTTTAGCTGCATCAACTCCATTTCAACAAATAGCCTCTTTTCAAATCCTGAGCTTTCAAGCTAATTAATCGTAAACATGATCATTTTCCCACTTTCTAGTAACAAAACTACTCCAAAGACCAAAACCATACAGAGAAGGCCCCACCACTTGCAAACAAATCCGACATGCAATACCACAGATTCAGATTGCTCTTTTTTTTTCAAGCAAAAGCATCAAAACCCAGTTGAAATTGGTCGAAACAGAGACAGCAAAGACATTAGTGAAACAAAAATAATTAGGGATCTAGGGTTAGGGCTACACCTGATCGTGCTGTGATTCGACAAAGAAGAGACACTAGGTGCTTACTGAAACAGAAATTCGGGGAAATTTAAAAAGAGATCAGACGGAAGGGGAATGAGAATGAGATAATAGTTGGTACTATCAGTTACAAGGATGGCATATTTGTCATTTCACGTGCTTTTCTGGTCAACCAAACTGGTACAAGTAAAGTGGTATAAGCAAACGGGATAGATCAAACGGTATAAAAAGGATGGGACTACCGTTTAGGATATACTAATGATCATACTATATCGCTGCCGGAAAAATTTAGAAAAGCATATGCATTCTAAATGCCACTTTTGTCCTAATTTTAACTCAAAAGACCAAAGAGTGACACATAGTTAGTTTATATCGGACAGAAAGATATATTAGACATATCTAATTAATATTATGTTATTGTCTCAAAATGACAAATTTATAATATCCGTGGAAAAAAGATCTGACCATTTCTACTTTTCACATTTTCTGCTTACACATTTAGATAAAAGATACTCAATTTTTTTGTGTTTAATTAATTTTTAAAATTAAAAGATTATATATATATAGTTTTGTAACTTATAAAATATTTTACCGATACGTCTCAACAGAATTATATTATGAGTTTTCAACTGACATATCAACCAAGTGATTTATAAAATAAATTCGGTAAGAGATCAAAAGTTTCCAAAACTTAACCGAGACCTAAGTTTTTTTTTTTTATACAGGCATAAATTCTCAAATCTTATCTTTTTAAAATCTAATGGGATCAATCTTTTTTGTTTTTATAATTTAGACCTATGGTCTATGGTTTCAAGACTGAGACAAAGTATAGATTATGTTTGTCTCCAGTGTTTGAAATATAAGATTTTTTAACTTAGGTCCCATTATTAGTGATATTTTGGATAAGCATGTACAGTATCTTGATGACCACAGATGAGTCTCTGATTAGACTATTGATAGAGAAATGGCAGTGCGTCAAAGCAGAACAAGGCCACAGCGACCATGCTGCTCATAAATTGCCTTCAATTGGATACTAACAGTTTGTCTCTCCGCAAATTGTCCTGGTCTCGATTGCTTATCAATTTTACGAATACCGTACCGTACTTGGTTTGATACTGAATTATATTATAAAACAGTACTATATCAGTACTGGTCAATACCATATACTATTTTAAATAAATTTTTTAAATTTATAAAATAATATCTGAATTTTTTTTAAAAATTACAAAATAGCTCATTATTATATTGTACAGTTATACTATATATTTTTTACCCTTTTTCTAAACATCAAAATAATAAATAATAATTGCAGTTAATATGAAATAACAATAATTTCTAAATATTTCACATATAAATAATAACCACAATTTATATGAAAAAGACAATCATTATCATATAGATATAAAATTAAGAATAAATGAACAATATAAAATATTCAAAATATTACAATTTTAATTTTCATTATATAATAAATAATAATTACAACAAAATATTCAATAAAAAGAATAACGCATATCCTTAACTCTCAAATTATTATAATTTACAATAAATGTTTATGATAAGAATACAACAAATTAGAATTAAAACATGAAACAAAAACATGTATTATTTAATTTATTATCAATTAAATATATTATATATTTGATTAATTAAAATTAATTATTACTAAAATTATAAATATCTTAACTTAATTTTATTTATAAAATTAATTTAGTAATTATAATTAAATTTAAAATATTTTATAAATATATTATATATATTTCAAAAAATAGATTTAATAATTAAAATATATAAAATAAATATTAGTTTATAAATAATAAATTTTAAATTATTTATTTTCAAAATTAAATATTTTTATTAATACTTATTAATAAATATGATATGATATAAAATATTTAAATAAATTTAAATAAAAATTTTATTTTTATTTAATGTATAATTATTAGTAATAATAAAATATTTATTTTATTTTTAAAATAAAATTTACAATAAAAATTTAACTAACAAATTAAAAAATATTTGAAAAAAGAAAAGGGGTGGAGTGAGAGGCGGGAGAGGGGAGAGGCAATTCTTTTTAAAAATTTTTATTTTTTGAAAATTTTTAAATTAAAATTTGAAAATTTTGCAATTTAGTCCCTATATTTTTCAAAATTTTCGATACCGGCTGATATTTGACAGGTATTTATAATACTGGCCAATACCGACTGATATTTAAACTCAGTACCGAAACTAATATTTTGGTACCATTTTTTGGCCAGTACGATATGATATTTGTATCAATGTTGCGTATATTGTCCCATGTCAGATGTGTACTAAGAACGTCTTGAGTTTATAAGTCGTTGAATAATTCTCACCTATTAGATTAGTTTTTTGAGCCGAGAGCCCAGTCTATGGCAATATGCATAGGGGTAATGTGAAGAAGTTTATGTCTCAGTTGTTTTTAGAATTAAAGAGTATTCATATACATATTTTGTTATAAATGATTATTGTTAAAGTTAAAATTTTGAGGTAAAAGTTAGAAGCGTACGATTATAGACAAAATTTTGTAAGTGAGGAAAAATTATAAAAAATGAATATTTAAATTGGGTTAATAAAAGTAAAAAGCAAAATTTAATAATCCATTAATTTTTAGACTCTATAAGTGATTCTTAGTTCCCTACTCTCTGTTAATCTTACAAAAATTCCAATAATTCTAACTTGAATTTCTATCAACTAAAACCATAAAATTCTATCCTAAATTTCTGGTCAATCAATTCCTAAATTTGCAGCTATAGTAACCTGAAATTCCCACAATCTTAATTTAGAAATCCCAAGCCTAAAACTCAAATTTCAACAGTCTCATTTTATGTTATTTATAGTCATAGATGTATAAATGAATATTGTGTAATTTAAAATTTTGAGGAAAAAAATAGAATTGTATGATTGGAGATAAAATTTTGTCAAAGAAAAGGGGCCAAAATATAATAGTTGGACTATTTCGAATAAGTTAATAAAATAAGTAAGTTAAAATTAAAAATATTTAAATTTTAAAAATTTAGAAATGTGTAATAACAAATGGATTAAAAAGACAAATTGATGAATGAATTAAAAAGATAAATGGATGAAAGATGTGAGTGAATATTGTGAAATTTATACAGTGGAAAAGATAAAATAGTTTAGTGAAAGATTAGAGAAAAATGTATAAATAAATGTGTTATAATATCTTAGCACATAGTTAAAAAACTAAACTTAAAATTTTACAAAAAAGTATATAAATATAAGGAGTTATGACCTTATTTAAAAATTTTAAAGAATTATGAGTCTGATAATTGTGACGAATAAAAAAAATAAAAATTAAAATTAAAGAGAATTGGAGAGTATTTATGAATATATTATTTTATGAATGACTAAATATGTATAAATAAATATTGTTAATTTTTAAAATTTGTAAAAAAAATTAAAATTTATGAATGTGGAAAAAATTTTCGGGAGAAAATAAGTAAAAATATAATAGTTAGAATATTTAAATGAATTAATAAAATTAGTTAATAAAAATTATGGTTGAAAAAATAAAATCAAATTTGGAAATATATAGCGTCATGTATTTGTTATAAATAGATAAGAATAATATCGGCCCCCTTCTTTTTTTAAAGTTTTTTTGATTGTAAAAGAAGTATTTTAGGCAGGTCTCAACTATGGGAGGAAGACACCTTTAAGCCATCTATACCTAAACTAATCTCTGCTCGAACTGAATAGGACCCTTGTTTGAGGCAAGGTTTTGACTTCAAATTTTAAACGGCCGCATATATGAGGGGGGGTTTGAACTCGCGATCTCATTTAAGCTAAAAGATCCCCTTATCCATTCACTTACGCCCTGAAATTTTCAAAGTTTAGATGGTGATTAGAATGAATTAACTTGTATATGCGAGTAGCTAGTAGTAACTATTCTTAGGTTCGTTGTCGATTGTTAGTCCAAACAATCGAGCTTTTGTAATAACCTAGAATTGAAGCATCATTGTAATGTACATTATTAGTTCAATGAAATGTATTTAATTTCCCCCCCCAAAAAAAAAAAACACTTTGGAAGGTCGTTAAGCGTCTCAGCAGTGTAAGGCATAGCTATTGTTTCCTCACCCGCCTTGTAAGTTCTACTACTGGTACACTTCCTTGCTTGCTTTCTCCAAAATTCCTTTCTATACGAAACAGATATAAAAGAATTAGTAGAATCATCACCATTACACTTCCTTGACTACAAAAGAAGCAACCGTGTAAATAGTCCCATATGGCTTTGCTAATCTTTTATCGTAATTGGCAATGGTTTAACTCACGACAAAACCACAACAATTATTAGTTTCTATACCTGAAATTGCTTCTCTTCCCATAAAATGTCATGAGAGGATTTCAACACCAGTAACTCCAATCGACTAGGGACTTGAATTTTCTCTACACGCTGCATTAATCTGAAGCTACCTGCAAAAAATACCACTTCATATGATCTTAATTCGGGAGACGTATAATGCCCGGTTATTATTTAAATTAAAGAGTATGTACGTGTATGATTGTTGACAACATTTTATAAGTAAAAAGAGGAAAAAAATATGAGTAGAATATTTAAATTAGATTAATAAAAGTATGAAGAAAATTTAACAAAGCAAAATAATAAGTAAAATTTGGAAACATACGATGCTGAATTAACTTTAGGAATTGACGGCTTCAATTTCACTTTAACTTATATATTATTAATTATTTACTTTATGTGCATGTTAAATCACAACCGTACATGTTGTTATTAATTATTAATATTAATTATTAATTAATTAAATATTATATAGTAAGTGCGAATGAGATGGTTGTTATGGGAATGGTATGTACTGATTTGTTCAAATGAAGTGAAACACTGATAGTCAATTCAATGAACAGGAATTGAGTTCATCTCAACTTTGCTCAGGCTGTTTTTTTTTTCTTAACAAATTTCTATTCAGATGATGAAGTGGACTCGGTTTATTCTTGTATTAAACACAAGATTGAAAACGGAGTCAGAACTTGGCAAATTGTTTTTGTTTTGATCATCTGCTCTGTTTATATTTCCTCAGGTCGGTACAGAACAATATCGACGTCTTCTGTACTGGATGTACATACTGGTCAGTACTGGTCTGTTTTGTCTAATACCAGCTGGTACTAGCCGGTATTTATAATACCGATCATATACCGACTAGTATTGTAAATTTTAAAAAATATAGGGACTTTTTTCAAAATTTTCAAATTTTTAAAAAAATCAATCTTGTGCCTCTCTCTCTCCCCCTTCCCTCATCTTTTGTTCAAATTTTTTATAATTAATTATTTAGTTAAATTTTT
This sequence comes from Erythroxylum echinodendron, assembly GCA_027575705.1. NCBI lineage: Eukaryota > Viridiplantae > Streptophyta > Magnoliopsida > Malpighiales > Erythroxylaceae > Erythroxylum > Erythroxylum echinodendron. Next base: position 39,143,719 of record JANZXR010000171.1, read on the forward strand.
ATTGTGATTTTTAAGTTTTAAATTTTAAAATAAAATAAATATTTTTATTACTAATAATAATTATACTTTAGATTAAACTTAAAATAAATTATTTTATTTAAATTTATTTTAATCTTTATATAATATTTATTAATAAAGTATTAATAACAATCAATAATTTAAAAATTATTTATAAACTAATATTTGTATATATTTTAAAAATATTTTTAAATTTAATTATATTTATTAATAATTATTAAGTTAATTTTATAAATTAAATTAAATTAAGATATTTATCAATTTAATAATAATTAATTTTAATTAATTAAATATATAATATATTTAATTGATAGTAAATTAAATAATGTCTGTTTTTGTTTCTTGTTTTAATTCTACTTAATTGTTCCTTTATCACAAACTTTTTTTTTATAAATTATAATAATTTGAGAGTTAAGGATATATATTATTCTTTTTATTGAATATTTTGAGGTAATTATTATTATTATTGTATTTGTGAAGTGAGTGAAAAATATAGAGAAATTTCGAATTTTACTATCTACAGGAATAGGTAAAAGTACCAAACTGCGAGATGCATGTAGAAGGCACTACGTTGAATTCAAGTGACTCCTTTTGCGAGCATTTTTATGTTTGACGTTGATTCGTTTTTAGAAAACAGTTTCGATATGTGGGTAAGAGGAGGTTTAGAGAAGAGAAATGAAAGAGAGGAAGATGTTCTAAAGAGATCGACAAAGTAAATGACAGAAAAGCCGATATCAATAAAGTTGGGGAGAGTTTCATGGTTTCAGAATAAACTGCGGCCATTCGATGATAGGAACAAATTAGGTGTCGTTTGATCAGGGCACGTTAAGAGAGAAAAGATGTTGTGGAAGTGGTAGAGAGGTAAAAAGAGCAAGGGCGAGAGGCGCAGGAAGAGGGGATCAATTCCCCTGTTCCTGTTTTGGTGTGATGGACGGATGGATTTGAATGAGCACAGGGTGACACACCGAAACGGGAGCAGCCATCCTACCCCAGGAAGAGAGGAGCTGAGACCATTTCTTGGGAAGAGTGGAGAGAGAATCAGAGATTTTTCTTGGGAAGAGTTGAGTTATTAATTGGCTCCTTCGGAAAAGAGAGTTAATAAATTGGTGGCGTATTTATTGAATGCGTCTAACAATCATAACATATAAGAAGAGCTTCAATGTTTGGATAGGAGAGTGAAAGAAGAGCTTCAACATTTTAACACGTAGGCACGACAATCATAACTGAAGTTAAAAATAATATTTAATAATTTAAAAAAATGAAAAAAATAAATATAAGGTCAGACGCTGCGACCTTAATGAATTCATTCATTAATATTTATTTAACAAATTATAAAAATAAATAAGTCACGCTTGTGACTTTAATGAATGAATTAATGCACAATTGTGACTAATATATATACTTAATATTAGTATATAGTATTTAGTGATATATAATAATAATAATAATAATAATAAATAAATAATAATGCATGGTTAATAATTAATAATATTTTGTAAGCAATAATAACATAATTAACAAATAAATAATAATTAATTAGTAATTATTATTAATTGATAAGAACATGCACGGTATACTTAATAATAGTTGGAAGATTTGAGTCCTAGCAAGGACATGTGATGAAATGAATTGAGCATCGAAATTTGCTTGTGTTTAGGCAAGAGAGATGCCATTTCGTTCGTCACGTGCACGTTGACTTAAAGCCTTTTTCTGATTGCCTGCTTATGGCACATGAGCTCCTACAAAACCATTTAGTTCATAGTGTAAACTTTGATTTCTCCATTTCGATCCATGGAAATCTCTCAAGTCATTATATTTGTGTATTTCATTTTGATTTATTAAGCATGATACACAATTGAGTGTTATGTTTTGATGGTTAAATATACATTATATAATTTATGTGATAACATTTTTTTACTATGAGTTCTTTAAGCTAGAATTGTAGATAATTTAATTGCTAAATTAAAATGATGCATGATTGTGTGTGGTTTATTACCAATGGCTATAAACGTGTTAGCCACTGAGCTTCGCAGTTTAACCTATTATTTTTTTTCCACTTCTCAGGTGCAAAACGAGAAAATAATTGATCCTTGGCAAACTCTAAGATATCTACCTTTTGTAACTAAGTTAGTTCGACTTTATTTGGTAGCTTTCTAAGCATATTAAGCATGAGCATTTATTTATATTTTGTATTATACTATTGATGTGATCTTTGATATGTAATTCAAGCTATGTACAAAATCCGTCTTGATAAAGCAATGAAAGTAAGAATTGAAGAAGTTCCTTTTGTATATGTTCAAAACTATCTTCTTTGTTGGGTCATTCATTGTTGATGGAAACGAAACAGTATGTTGTTAGATGGCCCTGGAAAGATTTATTGTCATGTATGTAAATTTAGTATTTGTTGGATCCAGGACTTTTTGGAATATATAAAAGCTTATAATAGGCAAAAGAAGAAAAGGGGGCACAACTGTGTGTTATTCCTGACAGATTATGTCATAATTTCAACGATTAAACTATATTAATGTAGGCCGAAACAGACAAAATTGTCTTTATAAAAAGTGTAGCTTATCCTCTTAGCTTTCTAATGTCATAAAGTTTGAAATTTTTAGACATCAGAATTGAGAGATATAATTTTTACAAGACAGTGTCATTGGACAACTTCTAGGAAAGTAACTGATTTGAGTTTCTCATTACAACTTTGAGCTTTCAGCCTTATTCTCACTTGATCTTCACCCAATCCTCACGTAATGTAGTTATGAAATAAATACCGAGATTAGCATAGGTGTAAGCTTTTAGAACAAGAGAATTGTTTTTCTTTACCAAAATTCCTTTTTCCGAATTACCTTTGAATTAATGTAGTACCCTATAAGTAGCTTGAAGATTACGCTCTCTTGGATCATTTTTCGATTTGTGCGTGTCATTTTGCGCAGGAACTATGCTAATCTTCTCTGTATCGTTCTAATTTTAGCGAATGTCCCCTTAAATCACACCTGTGACACTTCTCATGTGGATATTATTATTATTAGCTCATTTGCCTACTTCTCCATTAAATGATAATATAAAAGTTTCCATTTTTTTTGAAAAGATAAAAATTGATATGATACGGTATAATAAAATAGGGTTTCTTTTTCTATCTCATCCTACTAGATTGGTTTTGAAATTTATTAAATTTTTAGCAAAGTACATGAGGGATGAAAGCACATCAACAAAAGCAACGTTGAATAGTATGCTTAGAACTATATTTCCTATTAAATGACTGCAATTTAACTTATAGAACAACCCCAAGTAAAAAATGTAATATAGATCAATACTTTAGGTTGGCATACTAACTTGAAAGCAAAATTGAAAAGGGTAAGACTCTGATGTTGGCATCCTTTGACTTAAATAGCTGCAAAACCCTTTGTAGTCCAACTGTCAAACAATTGTTTGAAGGAACATCCAACCAAGCATATGTACATCTTGGAGTAAGCAGGAATTTAATGTCATGTACATTACAAGTTTTACCCGTGGCACAGTTCCAAATGTATGTATGTGGGTGTATGCATGAGAATGGTCCATTTGATGGTCAATATTCTCAATATATATGCACATCACACAAATAAAGGAGAGTATTTAGAAAAAAAAATCCTTAATGTATGCCTGATTAAATCTTTTCAATCAAACAAAAGAAATTAGTAAAGTATAGAATTCATGGGCAACAGAGGAAGATTCTCAACACATTCTTAAAGACTAATCAAATTTCAAGTACAAAAAAACAAAGCAAATAAAAAGAATACAAAACAATATTCAGCTTTATGTGTAACAATCATCAATACAACATGTAAAGGTAATAGATTATATGTATTACTAGAACTTTGTTTCTCAAGCATGTACCTCTCTATACGATCCCTAAATAAATTAAATTTGAGTTCATGATATTGGACTTATCCTAAGGCTTTTTACTTTCAACATACATCTTTAATTCTCCAAATTGGAATTAACGTAAGGCTTTTTAGTTTTAATTATGTGAATAATGCGCGAACAAGATGGAATGAATAAATCATATTAACAACAAAGGCTTGATTAAATATGCATGATGATCAACTCATATAACATAAGAAAATGCATTTCACAAGTAATTTTACTAGCAACTGCAATCATATCATCTACAGTTAATCAACAGAAAATTAGTGTAGAGCATTGAGACATTCAACACAATTTAACATTATTAATCATTATAAAGAAGTCAATGAATAAATGAAGATTGTTGCTTCCAACTTGTTTTTCAGAGAGGATTATCAAAACTTTTTAAATTTAAATCACTGAATTGGATTATTTTTGGTTCTTAAATCTATTAATGATCCAAAGGATAAAATATGTAATTAAACGAGAGCAATCTAATCATGGTGTTGTATAAAATGAAATCGCAATTGAAAAACATATATCTTATATTAATCTAAGTAGAAAAAATGCCAAAAATCTGCTAACAAATGAGTAATTATGATAAAGAATCTAACTTTAAAATTACAAACGTTGTTCATAACCTTATCTTTGTTTATATGTATTAATAGTAAAAAAAATTATAACCAATTTAAATATGAAAAAAATATGGCTCTTGAATTCTATTAAATCTTTATCCTCATCTTAATAAAAAATATTTACAACCATTATGACCATCGTCCAATTGCCAACAATATAAATACATAATATTATATATTTAACGGATAATAAATCATATTATAATTACACATGGAATTTAGAACTTATAAAAACTCCAAATTTAATGAATTTGAAAATAAAAATAAGAAACTAAAATCACCATAAAACCAAACTCTTTAATTTTTTGCGGTAACCCATGGTCGATTTTTATTTCCAAATTTTGATTTATATTTTTCAACCAAAAATATATTTAATTATAAATGCCAATAAAGTTACTTGTTTTGGCTCAATATATTTATCTGTTAGCATTTTTGACATCACAATACCTTTACCAAGGCTACAGTAAGAATTATTTTGACGCTTTGAAATGTCCACCTCTACACATCTCCTTGATACATTAATACGACAAGGGACTTTCCCAGATTTTTACAGGTTTTTATGTTTGGCAAAACCAGACCAAAGCTGTCGAGTCAGTGGTACGCTCGATGGCTATACCAAAAACTTTCATGTTATACAAAAAAGGGACTCACATCCGCCTGTCACTGAAGATCCTTCTTGAGCTTTCCACTTATGTAATCCCATACCCAGCCAAAATCAAGAAATCAAGCACTGAAATCATACCCTCATCCATTAGAAAATGAAAAGAAGATGTAAGAATCCATGCAGTTAAAGTGGTGACTAACTTAGCTGCTGAAGGTCAGTATTGCATTTTCTACTCTTTTTAGTTCGGCTTTCAAGTTATTATGCCAACCTAAAGCCTGTTTTATAAGTTATTTAAAGTGAAGCCAATTAATAGGAAATATAGTTCTAAGCATACTATTTAATACCGCTTATGTTGATGAGATTTCATCCCTGTGTAATACACAATTCTTAATCAAAAGATATATCAAATCCGAAAAGATAGTGCCACCAATTTATTCTTCAGCCTTTTGGTTCTCTGAGTAAGATATCTCACAATTATTTTCCAAAAACAGTAAAAGCAACTATTCTATTGCACATCTTACCCTTAAATGGACAGTAGGATGGAGCCAAAGCTTGAGAAATCAAGCTCCCACACATAAAATATCCTCTTCATCAGAGTGACCGCTTTTCCAAAGTGAAATGCAACTTTCTACACCTCCTGTTAAAGAAGTCGCTAGAATGAAAATAATTCAGCAACATTTGTCAAGTAGCAATAAAGCAGTAGGTCAGTATCTATTCGTAAATCATTTTTTATAAGAAAAATTTTTAGCTGTTATATTTTAAGTTTAATAATTTATAATTTATAAATATTTAATAAATTATCAAAAAATTAAATTAAATAATTAGTAAAAAAATTTAATACACTACAAACTTACGCATCTTGACATAAAGTTTTGAAGAATTCGGTAAACTCCAATCCGAGACTTCCAAGTCTAGGCATCAAAGGTCATCCTTCGCAGTTGAGCCTCTTAGAAAGAGGCTAGACTACCATTGGCCAATTAGGAAAGCAAGCAGAGATGTGCAGAAGGCTGCACAAAATACGTTGGTTTTAAAGGCTAGGAAAGAACTTTAATCACAACATGATACAGATAAAAACTGCAAATAGCCGACAGCTCATTATTTCTTGGCCTTTCGATTCTATGTAACTAGAATTATTGTGTCTTATTTTCTTACCGTGCTTTACTTTTTGACAATTATTCAGTCTTCTTCCAAAACGATGAAAGTAACTATTCGATTACCCACACCGCGAATTGGATTGGAATCAAAAGCAAGTAGCACGCAACAAAAATATCAAAAGTCAAGTTTCTCATACAACGTCATGTCCACTAAAAAAAAAACCGTTCTCAATGTGAAATTATTGAGATAGCTTCGGCAAAATGGCGATGCCCACATAGCATGAATTTATAGCAAACTTTAATGTTACTTTTTCTACTTGTTTTCTTAACATGTTGGCACAATAAGACCCAAATTTGGCTGGAGTATGATCGATCCTTAATTTCCATTCTTCCCAAAAGGTAAATTTATGCCCATAAAAATATAAATTATGAACAATATGTGAGGTTAAGAAGTTCGTTGTGAATGTTATGAATATTTGGAATATTGCATTAAGATGCATGTGAGGGACAAAAGAAATCTGCCATGGTAACTGAACCATGAGCCCCACTCATTAAAGCATCAAACATAGAATAAGCATCATGTTCCATTAATTTCTCAGATAAGACAATGCCCAGTTCACCTTCAGCACCATAGGCGTCAGTTAGCAGAACAATTGTTTGTATTTCAGGATCCAACTCATTTCACTGATAATTGTTAAAAAGTAATGCACAATTATTGTAAGAAAATAAGAAACAATAATTCTAGTCACAGATAATCGAAAGGCCAAGAAATAGTATGCTATCGTCCATTTGTAGTTTCTTATCTGTATCTTGTTGTGATTAAAGTTCTCATATCTGAGAATACAAGAAAGATTGCACAAATATAAATATATTAAATAAAGCAAAAGTAAAAAGGTTCGATAAATTTGAAAAAAAAAAATACCAAGTCATCAACAGAATCGGAAAGAGAGGGATTTGAACCCTCGGTACGAATAACTCGTACAACGGATTAACAATCCGACGCTTTAGTCCACTCAGCCATCTCTCCCAATTCAAAAAAAAAAAAGTAATTAAATTATTACATTACACAACACGGAAGATTGGAAAAAGCCCCTTTTTGATCTCTCTTTATTACTTTAATTGTATCGTAAATTAATTGTAATTAATTAATTTTATATTGTATTTAATTACAATAAAATCAATCAAATCAATCAAATCAATAAAATTAATAAATAATTTATTTAATAAATAAATTAAATTATATATTAATTTATTTATTTATTAAATAAATAAATTATATAATTATATATTGTAATCCTATTCTATTTATATATTCTATATTCTATTTATATATTATAAATGTATTCTCTATTTATATATTCTATTTAATATTT
>JANZXR010000171.1:39151427-39162432 GCA_027575705.1 Erythroxylum echinodendron
CGGTTTTTTCCTCTTTCGCTATCCCTATCCCATAGGTACAGCGTTTGAATCAATAGAGAACCTCTTCTTCTATATCTATATGAATCGATATTATTACATTCCAATTCCTTCTCCACACCTCACATGTTGCTTGATTGAGAAGAAAAACACTACTCAGGTACTTAACGTAGGCAAACACGTGAATTTTTCTGAACGTGAACCCTGAAATGATTAAATTTTTTTTTTTCTAAATTAAGCCTTTCACAACCCAACCAGAAACATAAACAGAACATCAAGACAAAGAAAAAGAAAAGACCAAAGTTTATACCTTCCGCGAGAATCAGCAGAGACTCTGCGAAGATAATCAACTGACAAAGAAGAAGGCAAAACCCCAAGATCTATACGCCATCGCAACCCTCTTAAATTAGGAAAACTACACGGATTTTCGTAGGAGGGCTTCGCAAGCCCCAGTTCCAGCAAGACCTTTTCGATTACGGCCGGTGACATAATTCTTTTACGTACTTCTAAACAAAGGCAACCCCAAAGTTTACACCAAAACCACGTGAAACCCACCAATTTCAGCTCTAACCCACTTTAAATCCGCAAAAATCCTGCCACAAACATGATATAAACCCATAAAAGGAATAAACTTTTATCTGGGTTCCTCAAAAGCCAAAGCTTTTGGTGCTAAACAAGCGACCCTTCTGCAGATTAAGCCAAAAGAGAGAAAACTTGGGAACAAATAAGCGAAAAAGAAAAGGCAGAAACCGCAGAGAGCGACCCAAAAAAGGGGTTTATGATTGGAATCTGAAAATGAATATGGAATTTTCAAGGAATGGCAAAAGGAGGAGACCTGCGTCTATCTTCGGAGCACTGACTACACTTCAATTTTTTAATTAGTTGAAATAGTGCCCGCCGGATTAAATGGACGAATGAGATGGACGTACATCCCATTATTTCTGTTTTCCAGTTTTAGGTTTTTTTAAATTTTTATTTACATTATTTTACAGTTGCTTAGTTTTATTTCTATAATTCTATTTTTAATTATATTTTTCAGTTAATGTTTTTATCTTTAATAAAAATAAAAAATTATTTAGTTGTTAAAAAGATAAATTATTTTATAAATTGATTAATTAATTAAGTTTATTTTAATCTATGATATAATATTCAATAAAATATTATATTTTATTAAAATAAATAATTTAATAACTAAATTTTAGTTTATAAACTAATATTTTTTATTTATTAAAGAAAATTTTATTTAAATATATACATTGAAGATATTTTAAATTTAAATTATATTATTAATAATTATTGAATTAAATTTATTTTCTTTTTAAAATTAATTATAATATTAAATTAAATTATTCATAATTTTTATTGATAATATAATATTAAATAATTAAATAATATATATTTTTGGTTAATAATAAATCAATTTATAAACAATAAAAATAAAAAACAAAGTTTATTTTAGAAGTTATAAAAATTAGAAAAAATAAAACTAAAAATAGAAATGTGCCTTTAATTGTAGGTTTCAAAAGATATGATCGAACCAAAATAATCATATAAACAATATGAGATAATTAAAAAAGATTTTCAATTTTAATCTTATAAATACTTTTGGGTTTTTACACTATGAAGCTTTCCAAAGCGAAATAGCTTAAGAAAAAGTCAATAGCTACGAAAAGGCCGATTGGTCCGAGATGTGGGCCGCGGGACAAGGGAATGAATGAGCACATACGTATGTTGCCGTCACCAGAATCAGTAGATTGGTGAGATCTACGAAAGGTTGTTTTGACGTGTCTTTGCTTAGTAAACATTAGAATGTATTTACAAACATCATAAAAGCAAATTAAAGATGAAGCATTCCTCCAAAGCTTCCATGCTTAAGAATAACAATCGCAACCTGAGAACTTATTAGGCCATTTCATGCTTAGTGAGACCACGTTGTTTGAGCAGGACTACGCCTTAATGCTGCTACACTCAATGGACTGTCCTTGCTCTGTTTAACAAAGAGAGAATCGGTTACCAAAATGTCAAGAGAAGTGAATTGTATTTATAGTAGAGGTAAAGACATGTTTCTTTTTACCATTTTACAGGTTCCAGCATCAACGTCACAGACAGGATACTCATGTGGGCAGCAACTGTAATGATCATCACAGCAGGTTGCAGATTCAAGAGGGCAGCATCCCCACCCAAAGCAGAACTCTCCATACTCATATATGCAGCAGCATGTGCTTCCAGCCGGACAGGAGTAATAGTCGTCACATTCGGTGGATGGTTTTGGTGGTGGTGGTGGGTTCACCGGAGATGGAGGGGTAGGTCCAGGATTAGGGGGGTTTGCACCGGTCTTAATTGGATATGAAGCTTCCATTGCGATACCACATTTGCCAGTTTTAGTATTGGCTACATTACGTTCCATTTTGATGTATCCATTCTCTCCCCAATCAGGACCCCATGAGTTCCTCACAATCCAGTGATCTTTGCCATTTTCAGTGCCATATCCCACAGCAACCACACCATGGTCTAACTCTGTTCCACAGATACCGGTGAAAACACCCTGGATTGACAAAAGGAAGATCAAAATGTATTCTAACAGTTCCGTTGACAGGATATTAAAATATCATATGCACCTCAAATTTCATTTAAGAGTTCAATTACTTTCTCTAGTTTGGATTTGATAAACTAAAACAATATGTGCATTCTCATCAATTTTAGTTTTTAAGACTTCCACCAAAAGTTAAGTTATTATGATAGATGACGTACCTAAGTTGGTCATTTTAATGTGACATTTTTTATTAGAAGATAGAACAGACTGTTCCAAAATACTTAGGAGTATAATATACAATTAGCATTTCATATATATTATTCCCATATATTGTGTCAGTAATAGATTAAATATTATAGTTCAAATACCTCTAAATGTGATTGTTATTAAACATATATAGAGGTACAAAACTAGACACGTCTGAATTATTTAACAAATTTGAATAAATTACCGATTGGTAAAGTTGAAAAGCTCTGCCACCAGCTTCAATGGCTACACTAACTGGTTGATGTGCCACAGCTTTTTGCAACGATTTCTCATCATTTTCAGGAACATCTTCATATCCATCAATGGTAACAACTCGAGCATTTTTCTGTAGAAAAAGTAATGATCAATTCAAACATGAAAATTCCGATAGAAAATATCATGATTCTCAGCTTTAGTCTTCTGATATGGTGTTAAAGGTTTGAAAGATACCTTGTTCGGATCACACAACTTATCAGTAGCCTTGTATGGATAGTCTTTTTCTGTATCAATACCACCATTTTTAATTATAAACTGAAAGCCATAGTCCATGAGTCCTCCATTACATCCCTGATTGTAGGATTTATCGCAATCCACGAGCTCTTGCTCAGACAGGGAGATTAAGTCGCCAGTCACTATTTGGTTTATCCCTTCCACTGCACCAACAGTTGAGAACGCCCAGCAACTCCCTTGATAACGAACAAACAAATAAGAACAGCACAAATACAGAAACAAACAAGAGGAAAGAAGAAAGAACATGATTTATGAAATCCAATCACCACTAGTGCATATATGGAATATGAGGGCTTACACCGTAAAACAATCAATTGAACTTGACTGAACATCAAACGCAACCAATTGAAACTTCATTTAAACAATTAAGTACATTAGGCATTAAACAATTTCGTTAAAGAAGATTGAAACTTTCCTTAAAGAATTAATCATTACACAAAGCTAATAAGTAGAATCGGTGTTAAGCATCACAACCAAAAATTAGTATAAGCCAACAACTAGTAAAAGCCAGCAAGCCAAATCAGTTGAACATCAAAGTTCATAACTCAAATTCAGCAATGTCTTTACTCTCATGTAAGATCCACAATTGCTTGTAACAGAACAAATCTCTTGATAAGGCCTTTAGGAGAGCCACCCCAAAAGCTAGCTTATGAAGATGGAGAGCCCAAAGTTCTTATAAATCTCACACTTTGTATTTAATCGATGTGAGATCCGAGTCCCATACTTTACAATTGGATCAAACAGTAACATCTATCATACAGGTTATCAAGAATCAAGAATTTTTACCCAAATTTTCCAAATAAAAAGAGTAGCAATCGATCTATAATTGCGCAAATAAAAAAGGACGACAGTCCCTTGTTAAAAACATGTTCTTTGGTCCCACCCCTACCTAAACACTCGGAGAATCCACAAAAGAAAAGACTTACCACACTGCCCTTGGTCTTTGACAGGGACAACAGCCCCTTTCGCTCTCCAATCGACTTCTGCCGGAAGCTCATCGCCGACCGCGTGCAAGTACCTGATACTCAGTCGTCTGGAACCCAACGTTCTGTTTCTCATCTCCATCCTCGTACCCAAATACCTAGCGCGATACTCCTCGTTGGTCAGATCGGCAAAACCGTTAAGACCGACCCTGTAACTCCGCTCGACAGAGTTATGCTCGTCGATGAATCTAAGATTATCCTTAAAAATCTCAAACCTCTTCTCCTTCTCTCCCAAGTCGTTGCTGTTCCTCCGATGTTTGACCAGCCACATCTCGTACATTCTCCGGACCTGAGCCTCGCTCCTGTCCGGAAACTGCCCGTGCGAGATGTCATAGTCAATAATGGACATGTCCAACGCCGTGGAGACGGAGAACAAGGCCATCAAGGCCAGCACGACGGCTACGGATCTTGACATACCCATGTCAAGTAATGCGTTTGCAAAGGGTTTCTCCGGCTCGTAATCTGTCTTGAGGGCTAGAACCCCAAAAGATTGAAATTTTAAGAGCTAACGAAACTCTGTAGACCAATGCTGCGTTGAAGTAGGAGTTAATATCTTGTCTTCATAAGCCTAAACTTGGAGAGTTGTGTGGGTCTCCTCCAGCTCTTTTTGACCGTAATTAGGATTCTTTTAGTTTGATAGTTACAGGGGAGTTTTAGCAAACGGGTTGTCGCCACGTGTTCCCATGTGCTAGCAGAATATCCCCTCTTTTGTTGTTGTCTTTTTTCGGTTTGGAGATAAAGAGGAAAGTATTAGCCTGACAAGAAAGAAAAAGAAAGGAGGATATATTTAATTTATTTTTCAATAAAAAGTTCACTATAATCTTAAGTATTAAATTTCATAAAATCATTTTCAAATTTTTATAATATATATATATATTTTTTATCTTTAACTTCTGTATATGAGAACATTGGTTAAAGCATCAATACAGGACCATATATAATTGACATTTAGGTTGATTTTTATTAAATCTAGTGTAGATGGATTTTACAGTTTTATCTCGTAACGCTTTATCTTAGGAGGAGTGATAGTATGAAAAGGGTGTCCGGAAGTATGGAACACGTTGGAAATTTATTAGAAAAAACATAACAAGAAAGATACTTCAGTAAAATTTTTATAAAAATCTATAGATTAAATTGGGCCTTTCAGACTTTTCTTAATAAAAATTAACGAATTACAATATAAACAGAAAAAATAGCATTTAATAAAAATTTTACTATAATGCATGATCGGTTTAATAGGCACAATCTTACCTTATCAAAGTTATTCCGATTAACCAATTACATTACATGGTAATAAATGCGTGAAATCCTATAATTCAATCTATAGGTTAGTATTGGTGACGTAAGTGCATTGTTTTTGCCATCAAGTCAATTGTAGTTTTGCTCTTGTTAAGTTGGGTAAACCAATTTTATTATTCCAAGCAATGTCGCAACTTCACCGGTCTAAGCAATATAATATATGTCATTGGGTCTACGATTGGGAAAGAATAGATTTACGAGGTTGAGTATCATGTAAAGCATGACTAAAGTGCTCACTAATGTTATTTCCCCACGTTATTGACTATTAAATTGCCTAATTTGAACCAACGAGGAGTTAAAAGGAAGAATATTACATTAAGTTTATCAAATTTAAAATTAATAAAATTGGATAGATATGTTTACCTCTAAGCTGGCATCTATTCATAGAACTGAACCACCGAACTTTTGGTATTATTAATTTGAATAAACACACTAGCTGGTATATTAAAATCAACTTCATGTTTGTCCCTATGGACAATTTTGTTATTTTTCTATTAAGTAGACAACTATTGATTGTATTTTGGTTTTTAAATAAATTATCAATTAAGTTACGTAATTTGATTCGGATAAAGATAATAAAGTGGCCTAATAACTGATCTAAATCAATAAGTCGAAGTCCGGGTAAAAAATGGATCCCTTTTAGTATAAACATAGTCTATATCGACCTTGTGATAGAAAAGCCCGATATGGAAGCTACACACATGCCCCACGGTGACGCGTGTATCCACCGGAACCGTGTCTGACGTGCGCACACGTCATCCGTGTTGTAAGGTCACTGCTACAGTAAAATTAAAAAAAAACACACACACACGAAAAAACACAAAAATTTTGGATTTCCCATAAGAGTACTCCGGGGTGTTTTGAGTTAGTTTCCGAGTTCGAGAAATTTATAAAGTGAAAATTTCCATTTTTCTAGATTTATTACATTAGTAATTAATTAAAGTCTAACTCTTACAAAAGGAATTAAGGTGTTCTAGATCCGATTTCGAGTGAATTTTCATGCTTCGAACATTACATGAGGGAGACACTTTACGTTTTTATGACTCAGGTCTCATATTCAACGTTCGGGATCACATGATAATTAATCGGAAAAGGAGCAAACACATTCCAAAGCCATTCTTGAATAAATTTTCGTGCAACGAACTTACCATAAAGGAGGTACATAAGGTTCTTGTTTCTTGGGTGGTCGGTTTGGTGTTCAGTAATGCTTGATGGTCACTCTATTGAGATTTTTCCTTTATGAAAGTCTCAAATGAAGTTTTCAGATAATTTCAGCACGAGTGTATGACAATGAGACTGTGCATTCGGGTTTTTGCATTTATTGAAGTTACATTGTCACATAACATATACCGATAAAGAATGTGAGGATAACATAAAAATATATCCCTTGTGTTTATGGACTTTTTGAGTACTAATGAGAATGTAGTCACCAAAGTGGCCTTTCAAGTCAGTATTTTAAATTGTTCTGCTTACATGTTGGGGGATATCTCTGATTTTATGTTTGGTTATTCTGCACAAAAGTATTGGCCTTACATAATATTTTGAGATGTTCACAAAAGGTATTAGATAGAGGAAAGTTGTTGTTTAAATGATCTATTCACCCAAAGGTAGTACCATCGTGAGAGTTAATGGCTTGTACTCTGATCGGTTTTATGTAGAAGTCTAATTGCATATATTATTTATTCAGCCCAAAAAAATTTCATAATATGTGTGATCGGATTTTCAGTAAAGATACTATTTAATGGCTTTCAGTATCGTTGTTATCCTATATTTGTGTTGATCTAATCAAAGTTACTTTACAGTCACCTTTTCGATCAATAAAATCAGTGCCACCATTGAAAACTTGACCAGTTTCAATATAAAGAAGTAGAACTGAGGATGTATTAAATACTATGGAGATAGCTGAGGTTGATGTGGTCATACAGATACATAGGTCGTCTTCACCTACATCCATGAGCTCGAAAGCTCATAAAGTAGCCTATGAAGCCCAGGATCGGTCTAACAGATTATGTCTTATGACCATTAAGAGATTCATACCTAACCATCTGCTTAGTGAATTTCCGGACACAAATATAGCAAAATAATTTCTTGATAATATCTCCTAAAGGTACACAGTCTCACCAGTGTTGTGACAAGTGGCTTGATGAAAGAATTATTTTCCATAAGGTATACAGGGAGAAGGGGGAGTAAAAGAGTACATATCAAGAATAATACATCTTCACAGTAGACTAAAGATGTTAAACATTGCTCTTTCTGTTGTCTTCGTAATTCACCAAACTCTGAATACACTCCCTCCAGAGTTAAGTAATTTGGTGATGACATATTATTGATAAGATGAGGAATGGGACTTCAATGCTTTGATTTCCCACTGTGTTGCAGAGGAGGAGAAACTCAAGCTTGCTACTCCTAGAGTCCTTGTAGCAACTAAAGGGAAGGCAAAGATGAAACCCGCTAAGATTGAAGGTAGAAAGGATGAATTTTTTCCGCATACTGATGTTTGTCAATCCATGCTGGTAAAGGTCCGCATGACATAAAGAAGCCAGCAGTATGAGGCCTAGAAGGAAAGACTGTGACTATCAGATAACTCCTTGGCTTATCAATTTATGAATTTGATTTGCGATAGTTGCATTAAGTGCTTGGTGGCTATATAGTGGGGCATTTGATCGAAGTGCTTCTATAATGCAAGGGTTCATATCCAAGATAAAGCCAAATAAAGGGAATGAGAAACTGATGGTTCACAGCAATGAAGAAGTGGAAGTAATATCTATAAGGGATGTATGTACTGAACTATGTTGTAAGGTTCATCTTGGGTTTTACATGACACATTTTATATGTGATCTTTAGATCAATTTTAGCCGAAGAAGGTTGACATTTTGTATTTAATTCTTCTATTGTACAGTTGTGTTTAATTCAAAACATAATGATATAACTTTCTTGTCATATAGTATGTATAGAATGTGTATTACCCCAAATTAGATATATGTTTTTTCGTATCTTACTAAACAAGTCATGAAATGAAAGAAACTGATGAATGAAAAGTCATACATGGTGTGGCATAAAAGTTTAAGCCACATTTCCAAAGCTAAGTTTGAGAGATTAATTAAGGAAAGCATTCTCTCAATTCTAGATTATGATAATTTGGGAACATATGTTGATTATTATAGGGGCAAGTTGCTTAATAAGGAAAAGGTCAACTTATGTTTCTAACTTGTTGAGTTTGATATATACGGGAACAAGAAGATCTTATACAATTGCATTATGTACTTCCACAAGTATTCTGACATTTTTCATAATTATTCCCATTACAGTTATGTGTTCTTGCTTAAAGAATAAAGGTTGAAAACCAATTAGAAAAATTCATTCAGAATATCAGATCTGATCGTGAAGGAAAATATCATGGCAAACGTGGTGTTTCAGTACTTGAAAAGGTTCATTTGTCAGATATATGAAATTGGTTAGGATAGTGACTCAAGCCACTATGCTGAGTAGTTTTAAGCAAAATGGTGTGTTGTCGAAAGGTATAACCGCACCTTAAAGGACTTGAAGAAGTCAATATAGAGCAAGACTTATCTACCTAATTATCTAGAAGTGTGAAAACCCAGCCTTACATACATTTATATATGAGGCTGCCCTACCGAGGTGGTATAATTCTTATAAAGGAAAATTGCATGCTCATTATGTTCATTGCTATTTAGTAAGATGTTCTAACCACTCTAAAGGCTAAAAGTCTTACTGTAGAGAATGAGAGACCAGAGTAGTGAAACCACAAACAACTAAGTTTCTAGAATACGATGTATATGATGATGGTGGGCCCTTTGACCCTTCAGACGATAACAGGGTCGACACTACAGTTGTTATGTACCCACTACTCATACAATATATTCGGTAGATCTAGGTCTTTTACTTTGCCCGTACAGGAATAAGAACCCATACCTGTATACACAGAGGTTCTTGGGAGTACAAGATCTAATACAATTATGAAGATCCATCAGAGTGAGATAACATGTTATCCTATCTGATATCATAGTCTATTAGGTGAACAGGACTATAATATTAAATATGTTACGAATCTAGTTACTTTTACATAAGCTGTTTTTGAACCCAATACAGAATTTGCGGTGAGTTGCAATGACTGATAAGATGAAAGCCATGGAGCATAGTAAGGTTTAGGAGTTAGTTCATTTTGTAGCAGAACTGTAAAACCCATCAGTTCTAAATGAAGTTTAAAAACCTAAAGGATTTCAGGATAAAGTTCAGCCGTTTATGGACTCTCTCAATTGCCTGATGGTTCACTCAGGGAAAAATGTTGACTGTAATGTTAATTGTTCTCTTGTATCCTTGAAGGATACAATTTGAGTGATTAAGACAATTGTAGCTCATAATGATAAAGAGTTACATCAGATGGTTGTTAAAACAACTTTTCCAAATAAAGACCTTTATAAAGTGGTCTATACGGTATAACCTAAAGGATTTCAAGATCCAGATAGAACAGACATGTTTTGCACGTTATGCAGATCAATATATGGTACACATCAAACCTTCCGAAATTGATACCTTATAGTTGATGAGGTTGTTACCTCTTTCAGCTTCATGGAAAATAAAGTTAAACAGATGCTTGTAATATAAGGTCAAGGGGAGAAAAATTATCTTCCTATTACTGCATGAGGATGATATATTGCTCACGTTAAATTACTTGATCATGTTGTATAAGGTTAAGCAACGCTTAGTCAAGAACTTTGACATAAAGGACCTTGGTGTGACATCTTTTGTCCTAGGTATTCAGATTCACTGGAACATATCTTAACACTCATCATACCTCTCACAGAGTGCATACATTGAGTATATGTTATAAAGGTTTAATACGGTTAACTGTAAACCTGTCATAACATCTATCTCTCATAGTGATAGATAATCTTTAGCACAGTAGCCAAAGAATAAAGGAAAGAGGGAGGTTATAAGGAAAGTTCCGTATTCTAGTACGGTTGATAGCCTGATGTATGCTCGGCTATGTACTAGATAGGACATTGCATTTACTGTTTGACTGTTTAGTCAGTATCTGGTAAACCCAGATGTAGACTATTGAATGCAGTCAAGTGAGTGTTGAGATAATTAAAGGGAATCAAGGATTATATGTTGACATATAGAAAAGTCAATAGAATAAACCTCGTGGGGAATAAATATTCAAATTAAGCTATATGTCCGGATGATCGAAAGTTCACTTAAGGTTACATTTTTCAAAGGTTACAGATGGTATAATGTTGTGGAAGAGTGTTAAGTAAATCACCCGACATGGGTGATTTCCTCGACCATATATGCTATAACATCCCCTCACCAATTGGAAAGGGTATTTTGGTAAATTAGATCGGGTTCGGATTATTGAAAGTGTTTTTGACATATTCATGCATTCATATATGCACATGAATAATAAATAGTGAAT